>ML110411.1:3516-18843 GCA_003697995.1 Taxidea taxus jeffersonii | reverse complement strand
ATTACTATTGCAGAAGACAAGTTCTTTTTGAGTTTGAGGGTGAGCTCAAAGTGCAACATGTTATTAATCTGCACTCAATTCATTGACCTTGAGCCCTGACACATCATTTTAGAAAGCCTCCTATATATCCCTTTCACCCAGCAGCTAGAGGCCCAGGTGTGGAGGCTGTGGGGCATGAGGACACTGGGGCTGCGCTTTCACTGGGAAAGCCCCAGGAAGGTGGGGAATGAAGATGCAGTTCTCTCAGTCCTGTCACCTTTGCCGGGGCAAGTTATTAATGTGTAAGCTGTTCAACTGTGTTGTATTAATTGTGTCTCTAGCCAGTGCCCAAAGTGACAAGATTAGTAGAGAGCATAATTATTCATCAGTGAGTTGTCACGGCTTAATTGTCCTTTAAATGCATCAGAAGGTAGTAGAGGTTGAAGAAGGCAGGGACAGCTCCCTTTAGCTTCCCTGAGAACAAGCACATGGAGACACAGAGAAATTGAAGTAGTCTCCAAGCAAATAGTGAATCCCAAATGAGGCTGTATTAGTATTGTAAAAGGAGATTTTAAAATGGAGCAAGCAAGCCTAGCTAAAAGAATCTCTTTTTAAAATAGGGTCAGGAGGTCATAAAGGAGGGGGAATTTATGCAAGTCCTCATAGAAGAAACCATGGACTTAAAAAAAAAAAAAAACTTTTTGCCAGCTGCAAACCCTCAGCCTGGACTTAATTCCTTCATCACCATGACACCTGAATCATGAGCATCCTTCACTAGGAAGGGAGACAATATGGTTTAACAACCCTCAATCCCTCATTTGCATATTAGTCCAACCAATCTAGTTAATCCAGTTTCAATCCCTGTTGTGCATAGAGGACCTGAATGAGAACTGCACTCATGACCTTTCCCCCTTACTCTGCCACCTCTTTGTCTCTTTTGGAATGCAATTTGGCTTTTTACCTGAATTTGTGTCTCCTGAATTGCAATTCTATTTCCCCAAATAAATGCCTGCTTACTAAAATTTTCAGTGAATTCTTTCTTGGTTGACAGCATGCATTGCTCTTCCCATCTTTGCCATGTCCTTCCTCTAATCCTGGCAACTGTTTATTAGTAATCATAGTAGCTACCATCAGTTGAGGGCTAACCATATGCCAGTTTAGAACAGCATCTCATTTGAATTTTGGAATAACCCTGTAAAGGTTTATTGTGTTAATTGTATTATGCCCATTTTACAGATGATTGACACCGAAGTTCAGAAAAGTTAGATGACTAGTCCACATGTTCTGTGGCACATAAATCATAAAACTGAGAATAAAACCTAGTATAAAACTCTGTGTGTGCCTGTGTGTGTGTTTGTGTGTGTGTTGAAGAATGTGCTGACATATTACCCCATGTCCGAAATTCTTTCTGTCTTACAAGACCTAGGTTATATATGACTATCAGACATGTCAGGATGCTTCAGACAACCTGTCCCTGGTATCTGCATCCTAAAGGAGTGACCTTTATTATCTAAAGTTGTATGGTTTAGTAGAACTCACTGTTGCACCCAGTTTCCCATCAGTTTACTGACACATGGGTTCAAAGTGGCCATCAGGTTATTCAAGGAATGGAATATCTGTGTTGTCCCTTCAAAATGGCAATCCTAGCTGGAGACCTGTCCCTGCTTAACCCTAAAGTTTCTGATGCACGTGGATTCACAACCAGCCACTGAAGGAACTATGTACTCTTATCTGCTTTAGGGTTTTCCCTGGCTTTCTTCATTTGAAGTGAAATCTTTTCCCTGAAACCTTTGGATTATTCTTCTTTGCCTAAGCTTGGGTTCACTGCTTCTATCATTTTCCAGGACCAAAGAAGCTGGTAGCTTCTAGCTAAACTTTCTGAAATAAAAATCTCTGCACTTCCTGTTTCTAGGTAAATGCATGAGGGAGGCATTGGGATTCTCTCCTGGTGTGAAGGGATCTTACTGGAAGGAAGGTGTAGGGACTAACACTGGCTTGCTTGTTGATTTTAGCGGCAAAACAGAACAAAAACAGCCTGGCCACATTATACTGAAACCAACTCTCTATCACTCCTCGTGTATATGAATTTTACCATGTGACCTTTGCAATTTCCTCCAGCTAAATAAGCAGAGTCTATTTCTCCACCACTTGACCTTGTTGGCCTGGACGTTATTAGATTTGTTGCAAGCAGAGGCATAAAGAACTGCTTGTGTGACTAGGCTTTTGTATCCTGATGCTGCTGCCTCTGCCATGAGAGCATGCCTGGATGGGTCACCTTCTGGTTGGGGGATACATGGAACAGAGCCTCCATGGTGACCCCAGCCAGGTCACTCTAATGCACCTGCAGCCAGTGCTGGGCCCTGGACATGTGGCTGAACCACTTAGCCACTCCACACCTGACTTTTTCAGACATGGGAGGAAAAAATGTTTCCCTTATGTAGCAGGACATTTAAACTTTTTTTGCAAAATCTGAAAAAACAAAAAAAGTGTATGTTACAGAAATTCATATTTGTCTTCATTTTTAAACATTTTATTTCTTTTTATTCGTTTTCTCAAATTGTATTGATCTAATAAAAATGAAGCCTACTCATTTCAAAGAATGAGAATAATACCAAAAAAGAAAGTTTTTAAAACTACCCCAGATTCAACTGCTCAGCAACAAGCATCTCAGAGTCAAGTGACCCTCACCTCAGATATTTAACTGCATTGATTATGAAAGCTGCAAGTGTAGATAAACAAAGAAATATCTTTCAATAAAAATGGGATTAAGGACATCTACTATTTTCAATATAGGATATTATATTAAATTTTACTTCAATTTAAGAAAAGAATATGGGTGATATTTAAATGAAAGGCACTGGGATCTTCAAATAAATGTTGCCTCCACCAAAGGTATTATTTTATAAAAGAGCTCTCTCAGATCAAGAATATGAAAAACATTAAGCAGTTGAAGCCTTTATGTTTTAACTCCATGCCTCATGGAGTTAAACTTAACTTTGGAAAACATTAATTATTCTCTATGAAAAATGGTGGGGAAATCTGCAATCTTATACTTTCTGCCATCACTTCTCTGGATTTGTGTTGGTAATGTTTACAAGATGAATGGCATTTACATTCTATTATGTAGCACTATCCCCACTGTTGTTTAATCTTCTTCTACATAAGTGGATTCTATACTCATGAGTTCTTTTCATAACAATACCTCTCACTCCCTGGCTGAGCTTTTATTTTGTTTTATCTGCTTGCTTGACTGGATTTTATCACTGAGTGGCCCTCTTCTCCCCTGTCTCCTATCAAGGTCTTGGAGATGTTGGATTCTGAAATCCCTGCTAGCCCAAGATTGTGTGTGACCTTGGCAATCAAAGGGAAACTTGCCTGAGTAAACGATGTTTTCTTTCCCTTGGAAATTCTTAGTCTACACACTATATCCTCAGTTGGTGGCTTCTTTCCTCATCATTTATCTGCTATTGTGTGGTACAATATGCATGATATGAAATGTATCATTTTCACCACTTGTTCTCTGGTTATAGGTGTTGCCTGGGCCTACCTATCCCTTCTTTGTTCATGCTTGTGTGCTGTGATTTTCTTTTACCGTCTCATGGATACAGCCTATTTTTGGTAGTTTTACCTGTAGCTGTTATCCCTGTGAGCCAGCATGGCTGGATATAATACTCATGAGTAACATTTTATTGCTCTTGGAACTTTCTTTCCATCCCACTGTCTTTTAACTCTGGAGGCTACTGTGGAGCAGCCTGAGACCAATCTGAGTGATTCACCCCCCGCCTGCCATCTTTCTCCCTTGCATCAGATGCCTGAATGCTTCAAATGAGCCTCAGTCCTTCATGTTTATTGACTTAGCTAGGAAGTATTTCAATGGCATTCATTCCGTATTAATATTTCCTGGCATGGGGTTCACCTTTTAGATTGATTTCAGTCCATGTTTGTTTAAGAAAACTTCCATTATATTAAAAAAAAAAATACCTTGTCTCTTTTGTGGGGTTTCCACTTCAGGGATACCAGTTCATCATGTCTTGTCTCTCCTTTGCATGCCCTCCATTTCTGCTGTCCTTTCCCTGATTGGTTTAATGTGCAGGTCACCTTGAACCCACCCTCTTCTGTGATCATAACTGACTATCTAGCTTGTTTTCAAGGTAGTTTTGTTAATAATGTTGCTTTGGTACTTAATTTTTAAAAAGTTCTCTTTAAAACATTCCCTGCATTTTAATCTTATCTTTTAACTCATTCATATTTTTCTGTGGTCTTTTCTGGTGTGAAGGACTCACAGGAATATTCTCTTTGTTTTCTGGCTTTATTTTCACTTAGACCACTTTCTTCATCTGTCCTTAGCATGCTATGTGCTTTCCTCCCTTTTCATAACTTCTGAGGTACGTTTGTGTTGTTGACATGTCATTTCTGTCTCTCTACCTCATCCTTAACTCCATTTGCTCTAATATCATTGGGCAAATTTTCCTTGACAGTCTTTCTGCCTATTCTGATATGAACTGTCTTCCTCTCAGAGACTCAGTTCCAGAGCTGGAATTATGCTTTATATACTTTTGTTCTTTCGCCCCATTCCCATGGCGCCATACTCTTGGGGCATTCAGCAGGCAACCCTCAGTTAAAGGGAGACTCAGACTTCTTCCTGCCTTTCTGAGAGCCAGAAGGGTGACAGGTGGGGTTCCTTCCCCTACCTATGGTTGACCTTCATACTTTCCATGTTGGTTTATTTACTCCATAATCACCTTCTCTCCAAATTTTGGGGTATGAGAGAACTCGTGGAATTTTTTAAACTTCTTTGTCCAGTTTGGCCTCTGGTTGTAGGGAAAAGTAAGAGCCTTGCTGAGCTAAAACACTCTAATTGTTTAAAACTCATTTTCTCTTTTTCAAGCTATGGAATGATGTACCTTCTCCCTTCTTTGGAGGCAACAAAATTTTGCTGACTTCTGCCCTTTTGTTGGAGAGAAGATCTATGATCTGGCTTCCCTCTCCCATCCTTATCCCATTTTATTTGACATCAGAGCCTCTAGCAGTCAGATCTGGGCCACACACAGTGTATATTTGGAAGTACTGCCATCCTTCCAGGACTGTATCCTCTTATATTAACATATCAGCTGGTGCCATACTCCCCACATAGGTGAGGAACTGGATTTTTTTCTTGCAAGATAAGAGATACAGCATCTTCATTTTGCACTACATAAAACCACAGTTAGGAAATTAAATTCCACATGAGGAGGAAAGATGTTGAGGTCACTTTTGATCACATGAAAATACAGCATGAGAGACAATGAAAAGGCAGAGGCCTGGACTCACACAACTCCTTTATAGCAGATCCTAAAGCAACCATGTTCTCTGTCCCTCATCTCAGGGGCCAGAAGATGGAAGGGGGTTATTAGGCCCCAAACAGAGCTAAAGCCCTGTGTGTGGGGCATAGTAAAAGAGACCATCTGCTTGTAAGGGTGTGCATATGTTATCAGTATAAGCTGTTAAATTTAAGAAAAATATTGTGGTGGTGAAGTAAAAATTCATTTATATATATATATTTATATGTTATATAAGTTTTATATATATACATATGTATATATATATATTTATTTAATTCCACTTATTGGGGTGCTTGGGTGGCTCAGTCAGTTAAGCATCTACCTTCAGCTCTGATCATGATCCTGGGATCCTGGGGTCGAGTCCCACATTTGGCTCCCAGCTCAGTGGGGAGTCTGCTTCTCCCTCTCTCTCTGCTACTCCCTACTGCTTGTGCTCTCCTCCCTCACCCAAATAAATGAATAAAGTCCTTAAAAAATTCCAGTTAACATACAGTGTAATATTAGTTTCAGGTATACAGTTTAGTTATTCAACACTCCGTACAACTACTGTTGTTCACCACAAGTGCCCTCCTTAATCCCTGTCATCTACTTCACTCATCCTCCCACCCACCTCCCTCTGGTAGCCATTGGTGTGTTCTCTATAAGTAAGTGTCTGTTTCTTGGTTGCCTCCCTCTTTGTTGCCACTAGCTTATTCTCCTTGACATGGACACTATACTCCTCCTTCTCCCAAAGGCACACCTGGGAATGTAGAGGATATTGTAGAAAGTCCAAAGGTGGAACTTAGGCTCCTCCTCTGGTTTGAATTGTACCTGCACATAGGGCAAGTTCCAAGGGAATCAGACACCTACCTGGAATAGGAAGGAAATAATAGCAACATCAACGACCCATGACAACCAACATCAATTACTGATATTCTACTGGGAGTCAGGAACGATGTTATTTGTTTTACAGGCATTATTTCATATACATTGATTCCATGATACAGATAAGCACATAGAAGAAAAAAGAAGTTAGCCCACCTTGCCTGCGCCCGCCGGGAGCCAGCGGTTCTCCACTCACCCGCATCCAGTGAGATGCCCCACACACCGACACTGACGGAGCAGACATGGCAGACGGGCAGAGCGATGGTGGCCAGGCTCGGACTGGGGCTGCTGCTTCTGGCGCAGCCCCCACCCACGCAGATTTATTCAAATCAAACAACTGCTGTAACAGTTTCAAGCAATTCCTCCCCCCAGAGTACCTCGACTGCTCCCAATCCAGCTAATACCACCACCACACCAACTGGCGGTGCTTTGCAGCCAACAGCCAGTCTCTTCGCCATCTCGTTCTCCCTTCTACAGCTCTACTGTTAAAAGACTCAGGCCAAGAAACATCTATACTTCCCCATCTTCTAAACCCAATCCAAATGGCGTCTAGACATCCAGTGTGACAAGGAAAAACAGGTCTTCATCATATCTGCTAATTTCACACCTTATTTTATTGACACTGAAAATGTTGAGGATCCCAAATTTGATTGGTTTGAAGAACATGTGAAGAGTTTGACTAGATGATGAATGTCTATTAAATCTACTGGAGTTTCATGTACAAGATGAAGAGACAACATCCAAGATTAGTTAAGAGATAATTTTTTTTTAATGTGGCTTAAGAAGTATGGACATGTAAAGTTCTACCTTGAAAATGATACTAGATTTTACCTTACCTAGGTGTAAAAGATGATATATGAACACATTCAGTTTTCATTCGGTTCATTAAATCTTCAAGGCCATTGAAAACAGGTAATACAGAAAGCTTCCATGATTCTATTTATTTTTCATTAGAAGGAACTTCCAGGAGTTATTGTAAATCCTCAATGCATTGTTAATAACTTAATGCCTGTGTACTCCAGATAAAAGTTTTACCTTGTTAAGCTATCGTTGTTTCTTTGGAACTGAACTCTTTCCTCTGAGGCTTTGAATTTGATATTGCATTTTATTTTTTTATATAGTAATTGACATGTTTCAGGGCAATGATGGATTGGAATCTACCCCCGATTAAAACATAATGAGTAAATTTTGCTTATATACTGATCACTTCCTCCTATTCAAGAGTGCCAGATTCATTTAGCTAAACTGATTCCAAAGAGTAGAAGAACATTGACCTCCGCTAACTTCAAAATGCTTTTCATTTCTGCATATGTTGGATACCTTTTGTAATTTAAAAAAACATCTGTTTTGAAGGTAAAATCAACAAATCTTGAAATTAAAAAGACAAAATGTGTGCAGAAGACAAAATTGTAAATCAAGTATTTGGGAAGTGAAGACTGGAAGCTTACATTAAATTTGGGAAAACTTTTATACTCTTTTCTGTAAATACTTTTTTCTTTTAAACTCTGAATCAGAATAGCCACATTTGGAACACTTTCTGTTAGTCAATATTTTTAGATAGTTAGAACCTGGTCCTAAGCCTAAAGTGGGCTTGATTCTGGCAAGTAAATCTTTTTACAACTTCCTTGATGCCCAGAAAGCTTTTTAAAAATAGACACTCTAAGATCTTTGGTTTGCATGGTCACACTCTGATGCTTAGATGTTCCAATATCTAATATGGCCACAGTAGTCTTGATAACCAAAGCCATTTGTTCCCATCTTTAGGAACCTATACCACAACAACCATATATATTCAACAGATCTCAAGCTACTGTGTGTGTGAATGAACATTACTTTTTGTTTCATACCTGAATGCTGTACATCTATTTTGGATTGTATATTGTGTTTGTGTATTTGTGCTTTGATTCATAGTAACTTCTCATGTTATGGAATTGATTTGCATTGAACACAAACTGTAAATAAAAAGAAATGGCTGAAAGAGAAAAAAAAAAAAGTTAGGCTATGTATACAAAAGGATACAACTAGAAAAGACCAGAATTAGAATTTTCCCAAAGTCCGTGTCTGATGTCCAACATATATAAATTTTTCCTTCTTTTCATCTGACCCCGAAAGATATGAAAAGGACCTAGAACTTTTTGAGACAACCTAAGTCAACCTTCACTACTGGATAAATATATGGTCCCTAAGACCCTCTAAGAGTGAATAGATGGAAAAAATCATGGAAAATAGGAAAAGATCCCATAATTCAAATACAAATTTCGACTTTAAGAGTTAATAGAGAAAAATGGTCTGGGTGGGGTGCCTCGGTGGCTCATTTGGTTAAACATCTGCCCCTGGCTTAGGTCATGATTCCAAGGTTCTGGGATTGAACATGCTTCTCCCTCTCCCTCTGCCTGTCCCCTGAACTTGTGCTCCCTCTCTTATTCTGTTCTCCTCTCAAATAAATAAATAAAATACTTTTAAAAAAGAGTTAATGGAGAATATTCTCCTCAGATGCCAAGACATCGTCTCTTCCACAAAACAAAGCAAAATGATAAGTAGAACATGTTGGAAATCTCCAGTTGAAAGACCAGTATACCATGAAAATGCAACTATTTTTAGATGAAAATACAATTATAGCTGACCCTTGAAGATTATGGGTTTGAACTGCATGGGACTACTTGTACATGGATTTTTTTCAGTAAATATTGGAAAAATTTTTAGAGGCTTGCAACAGTTTGAAAAAACTTGTGGAAGGAATTGCATAGCTTAGAAATTCTGAAAAAATTAAGAAAAGTTAGGTGTTATTATAAGAATACAGTATATAGTACATATAACATACAAAATATGTGTTAATCAACTGTTTATGTTATTGGTAAAGCTTCCAGTCAACAGTTAGCTTTTAGGAGTAAGTTTTTGAGGGAGGCTAAAGTTGTAGGTGAATTTTCACTGTGCATGGGTTTGTACCCTAACCCCTGCATTGTTTGAGGGCCAACTGCAATTTACTTGAAAATGTATTGTTAACAGTGAACACTAAAGTAGGTATAAGAATAAAACCAAACCAGTGAAGCAGAAGACAATTTACTGAAATTGTTCTAGAATTAAGGAGAAAAGGTGATGATAATGAGGATGAGACAGGGGAAGTCCTGTGGGATGCATGTAGGTGATTGTGCTTGTAATAAGTGAGTATCAGATGAACATTTCCCCTGAGCTGAATAAAGACATCTATGTTGAGAGGAGTCAAGATGGCGGAGAAGTAGCAGGCTGAGACGACATCAGGCAGCAGGAGATCAGCTAGATAGCCTATCAAACCATTCCGAACACCTACGAATCCAACAGGAGATCTAAGACAAGAAGAACAACAATCCTAGAAACAGAAAATTGACCACTTTCTAAAAGGTAGGAACAGTGGAGAAGTGAATCCAACGTGAAGGGAAGATAGACCCTGGGGGGAGGGGCCAGCTTCTGGCAAGTGGCGGAACAACGGAGCACAAAATCAGGACTTTTAAAAGTCTGCACCATGGAGGGACATCGCTCCAGAGGCTAAACTGGGGTGAAGACCTCACGGGGACAGCGTGGACTCAGGTCCCACGGGGTCACAGAAGGATTGGGGGTGTCTGAGTGTCGCAGAGCTCAAAGGTTTCTGTGAGAGAGTGGGGAAGCCGGCTGCGGAGACAGAGCCGAGGAGTGAGCTCTCAACTTGGGGTTTCCTAGAGCCATGGTCTGTGACACGGGCCGGTGCTCTGTGCGAGGGGTCCCCCAAGATCTGGGGAGACTCCGACCTGGGAGAGTTCAGGGATCTATGGGGTTCGGAGACTCCAGGTGGGACTCTGCCAGAGACAGAGACGCTTGGTCATAGGTTGGGTGACCTCAGAGCACAGCCAGAAGCCAGTGAGATGGGACTGATTACGCATGATTTTCTCCAAGCACAGCTGGAGGCTGGGGAGACGGGAGTGATTAAGCGCTTTTCTCTGAAGGCGCACTGAAGAATGGGGCCCCTAGCTCTCGGCTCCTCTGAGAGGTAGGGGCCACCATTTTCTTTCCCGTTCTCCGGAACTCTACGGAAAGCATTCAGGGAACAAAAGCTCCCAAACTCGAACCTGAGAGGATTACTTAGCCCGGCCCCGGTAAGGGTGGTGCAATCCTGCCTGGGGCAGAGACACATGAAAATCACTACAACTGTCCCCTCCCCCAGATCATCAACAAGAAATCCAGCCAAGACCAAGTTCACTTAACAAGGAGAATAGCAGATTCTTATCTGGACAAAATGA
Organism: Taxidea taxus jeffersonii; assembly: GCA_003697995.1. Taxonomy (NCBI): domain Eukaryota; kingdom Metazoa; phylum Chordata; class Mammalia; order Carnivora; family Mustelidae; genus Taxidea; species Taxidea taxus. The sequence goes on along the minus strand of ML110411.1, from coordinate 8,429 downwards.
CAAGGCAGAAAATCTCACCACAAAAAAAAGAAACAGGAGGCAGTACAGAAGGCTAGGGATCTAATCAATACAGAAATTGGTAATATGTCAGATCTGGAATTCAGGATGACGATTCTCAAGGTTCTAGCCGGTCTTGAAAAAGGCATGGAAGATATTAGAGAAACCCTGTCAGGAGAAATAAGAGCCCTTTCTGGAGAAATAAAAGAACTAAAATCTAATCAAGTTGAAATAAAAAAAGCTATTAATGAGGTGCAATGAAAAATGGAGGCTTTTACTGCTAGGATAAATGAGGCAGAAGAAAGAATTAGTGATATACAAGACCAAATGACAGAGAATAAAGAAGCTGACCCGAAAAGAGACACAAACAACTACTAGACCACGAGGGGAGAATTCGAGAGATAAGTGATACCATAAGACGAAACAACATTAGAATAATTGGGATTCCAGAAGAAGAAGAAAGAGAGAGAGGAGCAGAAGGTATATTGGAGAGAATTATTGCAGAGAATTTCCCTAATACAGCAAAGGGAACAAGCATCAAAATCCAGGGGGTGCAGAGAACACCCCTCAAAATCAATAGGAATAGGTCCACACCCCGTCATCCAATAGTAAAATTTACAAGTTAGTGACAAAGAGAAAATCCTGAAAGCAGCACGGGACAAGAAGTCTGTAACGTACAATGGTAAAAATATTAGATTGGCAGCAGACTTATCCACAGAGACCTGGCAGGCCAGAAAGAACTGGCATGATATATTCAGAGCACTAAACGAGAAAAACATGCAGCCAAGAATACTTTATCCAGCTAGGTTATCATTGAAAATAGAAGGAGAGATAAAAAGCTTCCAGGACAAACAAAAACTGAAAGAATTTGTAAACACCAAACCAGCTCTACAGGAAATATTGAAAGGGGTCCTCTAAGCAAAGAGAGACCCTAAAAGTATTAGATCAGAAAGAAACAGAGACAATATACGTAACAATCACCTTACAGGCAACACAATGGCATTAAATTCATATCTCTCAATAGTTACCCTGAACGTAAATGGGCTAAATGCCCCAATCAAAAGACACAGGGTTTCAGAATGGATAAGAACCAAAATCCATCAATATGCTGCCTACAAGAAACTCATCTTAGACCTGAAGACACCTCCAGATTGAAAGTGAGGGGGTGGAAAACAATTTACCATGCTAATGGACATCAGAAGAAAGCTGGGGTGGCAATCCTTATATCATATCAATTAGATTTTAAGCCAAAGACCATAATAAGAGATGAGGAAGGACACTTCATCATACTCAAAGGGTCTGTCCAACAAGAAGATCTAACAATTTTAAATATCTATGCCCCTAACATGGGAGCAGCCAACTATATAACCAATTAATAAGAAAATCAAAGAAACACATTGAAAAGAATACAATAATAGTAGGGGATTTTAACACGCCCCTCACTGAAATGGACAGATCATCCAAGCATAAGATCAACAAGGAAATAAAGGTCTTAAATGACACACTGGAGCAGATGGACATCACAGATATATTCAGAACATTCCATCCCAAAGCAACAGAATACACATTTTTCTCCAGTGCCCATGGAACATTCTCCAGAATAGATAACATCCTGGATCATAAATCGGGTCTCAACAGGTATCAAAATATTGGGATCATTCCCTGCATATTTTCAGACCACAATGCTCTGAAGCTAGAACTCAATCACAAGAGGAAATTTGGAAAGAGCCTGGAGACTCAACAGCATCCTTCTAAAGAATGAATGGGTCAACCAGGAAATTAAAGAAGAATTGGAAAAAAACATGGAAACAAATGATGATGAAAACACAATGGTCCAAAATCTGTGGGACACAACAAAGGCAGTCCTGAGAGGAAAATATAGCGATACAAGCCTATCTCAAGAAACAGGAAAGGTCTCAAATACACAACCTAACCCTACACCTTAAGGAACTCGAGAGAGAACAACAAAGAAAGCCTAAACCCAGCAGGAGAAGAGAAATAATAAAGATCAAAGCAGAAATCAATGAAATAGAAACCAAAAAAACAATAGAACAAATCAATGAAACTAGGAGCTGGTTCTTTGAAAGAATTAATAAGATTGATAAACCCCTGGCCAGACTTATCCAAAAGAAAAGAGAAAGGACCCAAATAAATAAAATCATGAATGAAAGAGGAGAGATCACAACCAACACCAAAGAAATACAAACAATCATAAGAACATATTATGAGCAACTCTATGCCAACAAATTTGACAATCTGGAAGAAATGGATGCTTTCCTAGAGACATATAAACTGCCAAAACTGAACCAGGAAGAAATAGAAAACCTGAATAGGCCCATAACCAGTAAGGAGATTGAAACAGTCATCAAAAATCTCCAAACAAACAAAAGCCCAGGGCCAGATGGCTTCCCAGGGGAATTCTACCAAACATTTAAAGAAGAATTAATTCCTATTCTCCTGAAACTGTTCCAAAAAATAGAAATGGAAGGAAAACTTCCAAACTCATTTTATGAGGCCAGCATCACCTTGATCCCAAACCAGACAAGGATCCCATCAAAAAAGAGAATTACAGACCAATGTCCTTGATGAACACAGATGCAAAAATTCCCACCAAAATACTAGCCAATAGGATCCAACAGTACATTAAAAGGATTATTCACCACGACCAAGTGGGATTTATTCCAGGGCGGCAGGGTTGTTTCAACATCCGCAAATCAATCAATGTGATACAGTACATTAACAAAAGAAAGAGCAAGAACCATGTGATACTCTCAATAGATGCTGAAAAAGCATTTGACAAAGTACAGCATCCCTTCCTAATCAAAACTCTTCAAAGTGTAGGGATAGAGAGCACATACCTCAATATTATCAAAGCCATCTATGAAAAACCCACCGCAAGTATCATTCTCAATGGAGAAAAACTGAGAGCTTTTCCCTTAAGGTCAGGAACACGGCAGGGATGTCCGTTATCACCACTACTATTCAACATAGTACTAGAAGTCCTAGCCTCAGCAATCAGACAACAAAAAGAAATTAAAGGCATCCAAATCGGCAAAGAGGAAGTCAAACTATTGCTCTTTGCAGATGATATGATACTATATGTGGAAAACCCAAAAGGCTCCACTCCAAAACTGCTAGAGCTTGTACAGGAATTCAGTAAAGTGTCAGGATATAAAATCAATGCACAGAAATCAGTTGCATTTCTTTACACCAACAACAAGACAGAAGAAAGAGAAATTAAGGAGTCAATCCCATTTACAATTACACCAAAAACCATAAGATACCTAGGAATAAACCTAACCAAAGAGGCAAAGAATCTATACTCAGAGAACTATAAAGTACTCATGAAAGAAATTGAGGAAGACACAAAGAAATGGAAAAATGTTCCATGCTCATGGATTGGAAGAATAAATATTGTGAAAATGTCTATGCTACCTAAAGCTATCTACACATTTAATGCAATGCCTATCAAAATCCCATCCAATTTTTTCAAAGAAATGGAACAAAGAATCCTAAAATTTATATGGAACCAGAAAAGACCTCGAATAGCCAAAAGAATATTGAAAAAGAAAGCCAAAGTTGGTGGCATCACAATTCCAGACTTCAAGCTCTACTACAAAGCTGTCATCATCAAGACAGTATGGTACTGGCACAAAAACAGACACATAGATCAATGGAACAGAATAGAGAGCCCAGAAATAGACCCTCAACTCTATGGTCAACTAATCTTCGACAAAGCAGGAAAGAATATCCAATGGAAAAAAGACAGCCTCTTCAACAAATGGTGTTGGGAAAATTGGACAGCCACATGCAGAAAAATGAAATTGGACCATTTCGTTACACCACAAACGAAAATAGACTCAAAATGGATGAAGGACCTCAATGTGAGAAAGGAATCCATCAAAATCCTTGAGGAGAACACAGGCAGCAACCTCTTCAACCTCAGCCACAGCAACTTCTTCCTAGGAACAATGCCAAAGGCAAGGGAAGCAAGGGAAAAAATGAACTATTGGGCCTTCATTAAGATCAAAAGCTTTTGCACAGCAAAGGAAACAGTCAACAAAACCAAAAGACAACTGACAGAGTGGGAGAAGATATTTGCAAATGACATATCAGATAAAGGGCTAGTATCCAAAATCTATAAAGAGCTTAGCAAACTCAACACCCAAAGAACAAATAATCCAATCCAGAAATGGGCAGAGGACATGAACAGACATTTCTGCAAAGAAGACATCCAGATGGCCAACAGACACATGAAAAAGTGCTCCATATCACTGGGCATCAGGGAAATACAAATCAAAACCACAATGAGATACCACCTCACACCAGTCAGAATGGCTAAAATGAACAAGTCAGGAAATGACAGATGCTGGCGAGGATGTGGAGAAAGGGGAACCCTCCTACGCTTTTGGTGGGAATGCAAGCTGGTGCAACCACTCTGGAAAACAGCATGGAGGTTCCTTAAAAAATTGAAAATAGAGCTACCTTATGACCCCGCAATTGCACTACTGGGTATTTACCCTAAAGATACAAACGTAGTGATCTGAAGGGGCACATGTACCCGAATATTCATAGCAGCAATGTCCACAATATCCAAGTTATGGAGAGAACCTAGATGTCCATCAACAGATAAAGGGATAAAGAAGAAGTGGTATATATATACGATGGAATACTATGCAGCCATCAAAAGAAATGAAATCTTACCATTTGCGATGACATGGATGGAACTAGAGCGTATTATGCTTAGGGAAATAAGTCTACTGGAGAAAAACAACTATCACATAATCTCCCTGATATGAGGAAGTGGAGATGCAATGGGGGTGGGTTCAAGGTTGTAGGAAAAAAAAAATGAAACAAGATGGGATCGGTAGGGAGACAAACCAAAAGAGACTCTTAATGTCATAAAACAAACTGAG
>ML110410.1:54838-68650 GCA_003697995.1 Taxidea taxus jeffersonii | reverse complement strand
AACAAATAAAGATAGCCTTACCCAGGGAGGGGATGGGGGGAAGACCTTATCTTCAATAGAACAAACCCTGGGAGACCTAGTTTTTCTCTTTCTCGTCTTTTCACTGCCAATTTACTTTGCTGTTACTTCTACTTGTTTTTCTCATTGTCAGTCATCCATGTCTTGGTTAGAAATAAGTCTACACCATTTATTTATTTAATGTGAAATATAACACATACACTGAAAACAGCATAGAACATTATACCATTTAAATAGTTATAATATAGAAACCCTTTAGACACTATCCAACACATATACCAGTTCTGTAAGTAACAAACTGCCCCCCTCCCTCCAAGATCACAACCCATCTCTTTCCTCTGGAGATAAATTCTACCTAGATTCTCTTAGGAATCACTTTCTTGCTTTACTTACCCCCTTTCAGTATCATTACCTTAATGTGCATACCTAAACAGTACAATTTGGTTGTAGCTATAATTGAAGATTATGTATGTGGACTTAAACCCTATGCATTTTATGTCTTCTTTCTCTCAACATTGTGATATTTATCCATTTGGATTTAACTATAATTTGTTCCTTTTCATTTACATAGTTTTCTGTTGTATGACTATAGCTTCTCATGTTCATAGATAAGGGGACTATTTGTTTGGGACTATCAGGAACATTCCTGTCCATGGATCCTGTGGCACAGGTGCTTAATGTGTCACTGTTAAGATACAGAGTTTAATTCATAAGGTCTGTGGTAAGGCCCAGAAATTTACATTCTAAAAACTCCTGGGAAATGCTGAGATTTTTGGTCTATAGTCTACTCTTGAATAGCAAGGGTCAGTGTATAGCTGGAAGTGAAAGTGCTGGATCACAGAGTATCTGTATCTTCAGTTTTTTAGGAAATGTCAAAACTGTTTATAAAATTGTTGCATATTTACACTCTTTCTCTGAGTGTTCCTATTGTTCATCATTCTTGACAACATTGGTTATTGCTAGATTTTTCTTTGTTAGATTCTTAACATTTGCCAATCAGAAGAGTGATTTAAATTTGCATTTTTTGGATATTCATGAGATTGAAAGCCTTTTAATATTCATTATCCATTTGGATTTTCTCTTTTTGGGAAATGTTTGAGGTTCCCCCTACCAACACCACTTTCTTTTTCTCATTGAAAAAACTGCTGTCCCTTTGACAACTGTTGGGGAGAAAAGTTTCCTTGATCCTTTTAGGTTTCATAACTGGAGGTCTGATAATCAAACTGACAAAAGGCTGTTAACAAGAAAAAAAAAGGTTTAGTCATATACATATGGCATTACCAAAGGAAGAAGCTAGCTCACTTAATAGTTAGAGGCTTATACACTTAATTTAGTAAGGGAAAATGGCTTCTGTGGGAAGAATAAATAGATTTATTAGGATAAACAAATGGTTTTTTAGAAGAACAAGAAGAAATTTTGAGAAGATTTATGCTGGTGGGAGTGGTCTTTCCTTCCTTTTCATGGCCATGAAACTCTCCTGGGAAAGGGATTTACGGTACATTTACTCTAGGTTTCTCTACTGGGGATAGACTCACACTGAAGGAATTCTGGCAGTCTCACTTCCCAGAAGTATCTGCTTTTAGTCAGGTAAGGGAAGCTCTCAGAAGACTTCTTTCTACACCTATTGATTCTCAAATGTCTTCAACTAAAAATAATCTCCAGGGGCACCTGGGTGGCTCAGTTGGTTAAGCGGCTGCCTTCGGCTCAGGTCACAATCCTGGGGTCCTGGGATCGAGCCCCACATCGGGCTCCCTGCTCAGGGGGGAGTCTGCTTCTCCCTCTCCCTCTGCTTGCTGCTTCACCTGCTTGGGTTCTCTCTCTGTCAAATAAATAAAATCTTAAAAAAAAAAAAAAATCTCCATACTGACCCTGGGTTCCAAAGGGTCCCTACAGCATCTTGTAAATTTCCAAGTATTTTTTTTTTCTTCCTGAGGTTTCTCTTTTGCTTTATCTTTTTAGAGAGAGGGAAAGAGAGCACATACACGCATGAGCAGGGAGAGGGTCAGGGGAAGAGGGAGAGGGAGAGAAAATCTTAAACTAGACACTTAGCTAACTGAGCCACCTAGGCACCCCTCTTCCTGAGTTGCTTCTTGAGGTGCATCAAGCTATCTAGCTAAATTAATCACTTGGTTGTTACTGGACCTTTATTTTTAGACCTCTTATACTATCAGTGCTTTTAAAAGTACTCAATTTTGGGGGGCATCTGGGTGGCTCAGTGGGTTAAAGCCTCTGCTTTCAGCTCGGGTCATGATCCCAGGGTCCTGGGATCAAGCCCCACATCAGGTTCTCTGCTCAGTGGGGAGCCTGTTTCCTCCTCTCTCTGCCTGCCTCTCTGCCTACTTGTGATCTCTCTCTCTCTCTCTCTCTCTGTCAAATAAATAAAGATTTTTTTAAAAAGTACTCGATTTTTAAAATTATTTTTATTTATGAGCACGGGGTGTTATACACAACTAATGAACTGTTGAACACTACATCAAAAACGAATGATGTACTATATGCTGGCTAACTGAAGATAATAATAAAAAATACATATATACATAGATAATAAATAAAATAAAACAATAAAAAGCACTGCACCAGTAGGGGGTGGGGAGAAAGAGACTTTCTGGTATCCATTTTCAGTTGAATTAAATACTAGGCAGGTAAGCATTCTTATTTTAGCTGACTTGTTAGAGATGCTTTTCAGCAATCTGAGAATGTGTACTGTATATTGTGTTATTTTCTGAGATAAATTTCCTACTTTTTTGAAAAGAGGCCTCCTGGAGTTGACTTAACTTGGCATAATCAAAAGCAAAACATCAGAACTTTTGCTTTTCCATTTTCCTATGAATTTCTCTGGATCTAGGGGGGGAAAAATCAGGGTTATGGATTCCTTCCCCCCACCCCTTACAGCCTTACAGTTCTTTTCTGTCTCTCATTTGTTTCCTTCCTTTTGCCAAATATCCCTCTCTTTTTCCATAGCTGATGGAAGCTCAGACTGAAACATGCTCCACTGTAGCAAATGTATTAAGCTTGGCAGAAAAATTTCCTTTCAATTTTCCCAATCATATTGAACACACTATCTCTGTTGCAGGTCATTTTAATAAGAGGCAGAATGTATATATATTTTTAAAGATTTTATTTATTTAGTTGAGAGAGCAGGAGGCACAGAGGGAGAAGCAGACTCCCTGCTGGGCAGAGAGCCCAATATGGAGCTTGATTCTAGGACCTTGAAATGATGACCTGAGGCAAAGGCAGACACTCAACTGACTGAGCCACCCAGGCATGTATATTAAATACTTAATATAAATTCTGAGCCCCCAGAATGTATATTAAAAGCTAATGAATAGAGACGCCTGGGTGGCTCAGTTGGTTAAGTGGCTGCCTTCGGCTCAGGTCATGATCCCAGCGTCCTGGGATCGAGTCCCGCATCGGGCTCCTTGCTCGGCAGGGAGCCTGCTTCTCCCTCTGCCTCTGCCTGCCTCTCTGTCTGCCTGTGCTCGCTCGCTCACTCTAACTAATAAATAAAATCTTAAAAAAAAAAAAAGCTAATGAATAAAACAAATCATTAGAAAAATGGGCCAGGGTTTACACTGAGTTCCCAGAAAAGAGACTATAAATGGCTCTTAAATATAAGATGCTCATTTTCTAAGAGAAATGAAAATTAAAACTATTATGTGATACAATGACAATCTTATCACATCATCAAAGTAACTAAGTATGCTAATATTTTGTTGATGAGTCTATGGGGAAACATACACACATTGCTAGTAGAATTTAAATCCATACAGCCCTTACAAAAGGCAGTTTAGCATTTATTTATCAAAATTTCAAATGCATGTAACTTTTGACACATAAATTTTTTTTTTTTTTTTTATATTTGACACAGAGAGAGAGAGCACACAAGTAGGCAGAGCAGCAGGGAGAGGGAGAGGGAGAAGCAGGCTCCCCACTGAGCAGAGAGCCCAATGCCGGGACTTGATACCAGAACCCTGGGATGATGACCTGAGCAGAAGGCAGAAGCTTAACCGACTGTGCGACCCAGGTGCCCCCAGAAATGGTCTTCTAGGAATTTATATTGTCATAAATTTGCACAATTCCAAAACAACTTTTTTCATTACAGCATTGTGCATAATGGACAAAAGACTGGAAGGATCCCAAATGTCCATCAATAGGGCACTGGTTAAAAAAAAAAAAAGCAACATGGTATATCCATAAAATAGAACCTGTCCTCCAGCTAAATAAAAAGCAATGACATTGTATACTCTCATAGATCTCAAAAATGTTTTTAAATGAAAAAAGAAGGAGGCAGAACATTATATATATTAGGTCACTGTATCAAACAAAGTAGGCAAGTAAGTGTATTTCTATTTCCTCGGCTATGTATAAACTACCAATTAGCTGTGTTTGGGATGGAGTGCACTGGAAATTGAGCAAACAGGTTGCAAGGATATGACACAGATTTTTCACTATACGCTTTTCTACATTTTAATTTTTTAATTATATGACTATAAAAATTTTTACCAAACTTAGGTTAAAAGTAGATTGGATTTTTTGGGGCAGCTAGCTGGTTCACTCAGTTGAGCATGTGACTCTTACGGTTGTAAGTTTGAGCCCCAGGTTGGATGTGGGATCACTTTAAAAAATAAATAAATAAAATATTTTTTAAAAATAGGACTTTTTTTTAATTACTAAAACTCTTACCCTTAATAGAAGTTTTGAGAACAATTCCTCAGAATTAAGTTTGCTTAATTATGAAGGAAAAGCAGATCTGTTTATAATTTCTGATGTGATGAAGTGTATTGAATGCTTTATTTAGTGATTTTGTTTTGGTTCTTTAGCAGGTTCCACACCCAGCACCAAGCCCAAGGTGGGACTTGAAATCAGGACCCTGAATTCAAGACCCGAACTGAGATCAACAGTCCCTTAACCAACTGAGCCACCAAGGTGCCCCTATTTCATGGCTCAGAGTGAAAAAACATTGGTTTGCACTGCAGACCTATCAACAGCATTTGCACAGGGCTAACAATATCTTCATGTCAGATAAATCACGTATTTGATACTTAAACCTCACATAAAGGAGCCACTCATGCATTCAATAGAAACATTCCTCAATATGCTAGACCGGTTAATAAAAGTGTTTTCTAAAAGTTAAACTTCAGTAAAAGACAAACAGGCAGCTATTTATTTTTAAGCATTTCCTCAAAAGTATTACTTTTTCATAACATTTGAAATGATCAAACTGTCAGGGCCTACTTAGAGCAACCCCATCCCGGTAGAACAGCCATTTTGTTGTTTATGCACTGAACTTAGATAGATCCTGCCCCCCCACCCCCCCACCCCCACAGAGGAACTTACTTAGAAATAGGTCTGGGACACCAGTAAAATATGGCGGACCAGTCCCGGATAACAGAGCCCAGGTACCGGGACATGTCAGGCCAGGCGGAGATAACAGAGCCCAGATGCAAGGAAGAGTCAGGCCAGATGGAGGCATCCAATCAGTAAAGCGCACATACTATCTCCCTAACTACCAAAGAATGTGGGCCCCGCCTTTTGGTCACCAAACTAAGGTGCCAATTCTGACCAGAGTGATGGGCTAGTTCAAACAGCTACTATAGGGTAAATTATAATTCAATTGGCCACCTGCGTGTGACCTAACATGGCTATGCAGCTTTCTCTGTATGTTGCAATCTCATTGGCCACTTGTGTGTGGCCAGGCTCAACCACATGGCCCTTGCCCTGTAAAAGTCAGTGGGTAAGGCAGGCAAGGGTCGCCTTGTTGTAAGAGACGGCCCTAGCAGGTCAGTTTGATTCTCGATGCTTGGCGAGAAATAAAGCTTTGCTTTACCTTCGCTTTGTATCGGTCTCGTCCTTTTGTCCACGGACCCTTCACAAACAGCTTCCTCATCTCTATTTGCTCAAAGAGGAATTTCGCTGTTGCAGAAACACCACTGTGAGGTGGTCTTCTTGTCGCTAGTAAAAACATTCTTGTTCTTGGGTCGCCTGGCTGGGCAGTCGGTAGAGCAAGTGGCTCTTGATCTCAGGGTTCTCAGTTTGAGCACCATCTTCGGTCAAGATTAAAAATATGTATGTTCTTTTAAGAATCAGGTTTTGTATAGCTGGGAATCCCAAGGTAGTACAAGGGAAAAATACGTTCTAATAACAGTAAAACTAGTAACTATAAGTATTTTTGAGACTTTTGAAGCATGTGTTTCAACAGAGTAGCTGCAGAGGGTAAAAATTACCAAATCAAATCAAATCAAATCAAATGCCATGAGAGGCTGGGGATGCTAAATAGTAAGGATCTAGAGAGGGCAGCGGGTGGATTAGTCCTAGCCCCATGGGGTGGGGATGGAAATTATGTACAAGAAGCAAGGTATTTCTTAAACTGGGTAGCTAAAAATCTAAATAAACAGGGCAATTTATATTTACATTAGCGGAAAAAAGGTTGGGCTGTGGTTCTCCTAGGTGTGAGAATACTATGCTCGTGGGACGCACGGTCACTCCCGATAGTGCAAGGGAAAGGGAAGATGACGGCGACAGAGCCTCATCATGCACCACTAGCACGCGCGCTCCCCACTCTAGCTCCAGGTCTCGAGAGAGCACCTAATCCCCGGCTGCACAACCCTGCCCGTCACACTCCTCCTTCAACCCTGGGGGCGCGGAGGGGGGGAGGGCGAGCGCGAAGAGTCTCAGCAAGTAGGGGAAAAAAGCTACCCCTGACCGCCAGCTCCCGGGCCACCTTCTCTTCAAGAGCCCAAAGAAGCGCGCCCTTCTGGACTAGGAAGGAAGAAAAGGTAGAAGTTGGGCTTAAGGGACTTAACACGAAGCAGTCCCATAATGCGCATGCGCCAACGACGGGGCATCAAGGTAGGTCAGAGAAGTGGAAAGGCGGTAAAGATATTCGCCCCCTACAGGCTGGCAATATCCAAAGTTGCACTCCACGTAGCTGGCAATCACGTGACAGCCGAGCCAGAAGTCTGTCACGTGACCCTTGCCCTCGGTGGAAGGGACCACAGGGAGATACCAGTGGCAATTAGCGAGTCACCCGAGCCTCTGGTTTCAGGCTTCCGGTTAGATTATGTTACCTTTGGTGGGACCTACACTGGCGCCATCCTCTAGCATCTTCTTGCACCCTAAAGATGGAAACGCCCCCCCTTTTAAATAGAAGGCAGAGCTGTTCGAGCAGGGAAGAGGAACAGACGCATCGGGCACTCTGCAGAAGCCCGCTCTGACGCACTAAGTCCAAAGGGTATCCACGAGTGTCCCACGATGCACTAGGCTTTGCTGCGTTCCCTATGGGTACGCTGCCGCGTGGCGACGTCACAACGCGGCTTCCGCAGGAAGGGGCTTTGAAGGCCGGACTGCGCCCTACGTATTTACGCCCCTTCTTCCTAGCCGGAAGTGACTTATTTTGTGCGCCTTTTCTCAGTTCTGTGGCGCGAGGTTTTTGCGGTTCGTTGCCGAATTAAAGAAGCCCTGGTCAGGTACTTGTTTGCCCGTGTGCAGGGAAATAGGAAACTGAAATAGAAAAAAACAAATTGAAAGACTAGTACAAAGTCTTCCCTGGAAGAATACTGCAGGCTACCCTGAATTCCTTGGAAAGTTAAGCCAAGCATTTTACCAGGATAACTTTTCTGTCTTAATCAGATACTTTTAAAATGGAGAAAGGCAGACAGATACAGGGAACACTTAAACGTTTCGTGAGGCTCAGCATAACCCTGATGGGAAAACCTGGCAAAGACAGCAGATTAATGGAGGATTATGTGCCGGTTTTGCTGATGAACGTAGATGTTCTGCCTTCTAACCCCTAAGCAAAATATTAGCTAAATTACATTATAGAAAGAACAATACGTTAGGGACGCCTGGGTGGCTCAGTCGGTTAAGCGGCTGCGTTCGGCTCAGGTCATGATCCCAGCGTCCTGGGATCGAGTCCCACGTCGGGATCCTTGCTTGGCAGGGAGCCAGCTTCTCCCTCTGCCTCTGCCTGCCACTCTGTCTGCCTGTGCTCTCTCTCTCTCTCTCTCTCTCTCTCTCTAACAAATAATAATAAAAAAAAGAACAATACGTTATATGCAAGTTAGATTGTTTCAACATGAGAATTCAAGATAGTCATGGACACAGAAATGAGAGGGCACAGAAAACGTCTTCTCAAAAAATGTAGAGGAAACCATTAAACACTTCATGATGAATGCTCATGGAAAACCAGGAATAGAAGGGAAATTAATCTGATAAAAGATATCCGCAAAATTGAAAGCTTTCTTTTCTTTACAATTTTTTTGTTGACTGACCTGGGTCCTTTGACACTACAGCATTTACTCTAGTCTGGATTTTGCATATATATAATTGCATATATATGGAGCATGCCAACCTGTTCCTCTATCCTGTTTCTTCCTAATTTGAGTTATTTTATTTCTTTAAACAAAGTAATCATAGCTGTTTTGTAATCTGCATCATAATTTTTTAAAATATTTTATTCATTTATTTGACAGGTCACAGGCAGAGAGGCAGGCAGAGAGAGAGGGGGAAGCAGGCTCCCCACTGAGATGTGGAGCTCGATCCCAGGACCCTGGGATCATGACCTGAGCTGAAGGCAGAGGCTTAACCCACTGAGCCACCTAGGCTCCCCTGTATCATAATTCTAATGGCCCCGTTTTTTTCTAGTTCCTTTTTGCTGCCTGATATTTCTGCTCTATATTGTCCATTGTGTCTAGTTTCCTTGTATGTGTGCTTCTTCCTCTGAAAAACTGTTTGTTAGAAAAAGTATTTGTGACTTTTTGCAAAAAAGGTTCTTTTTTTAGATTTTATTTATTTATTTGACAGATCACAAGTAGGCAGAGTGACAGGCATAGAGAGAGGGGGGTAAGCAGGATCACCGCTGAGCAGAGAGCCCCATGTGGGGCTTGATCCCAGGACTCTGGGATCATGACCTGAGCTGAAGGCAGAGGCTTTAACCCACTGAGCCACCCAGGCGCTCCAGGTTTGTTTGTCTTTTTTTTTTTTTAAATATTTTATTTACTCATTTGACAGAGAGATATAGCACAAGTAGGGGAGCAGCAGGCAGAGGGAGAGGGAGACGCAGGCTCTCCACTTACCAGGGAGTGGGATGTGGGGCTAGACCCCAGGATACTGGGATCATGACCTGAACCAAAGGCAGCTGCTTAACTGACTGAGCCCCCCAGGCGTCCCTGCAAAAAGGACTTTTTTTGCTCCTGCTAGGTGCCTTGAAGCCTTCTCAATTAGATTGTTTTCTTGGGTTGAGTTTCCCTGAGTCATTGCAAAATCAGGCTACAGATCTAAGCAAGAGCTGTGCAGTGGCCACACACAAAGATGGAATAGAGAGGGGTGCTTTTTTTCTCCTTTTATAGTCAAAGTAAAAAACAATCATTCTTAAAGTTCTTGGGTACTGGTTCACCCCTACCCTTAGGACATAGCCTATGGAGTCCCAATTTAATTTAGGCAGAGTCACCTAATAGCATCTTCACCTTGGGTAGCCCTGGCCCTTGGCTCCTCTGCCCATGTTCAGTGAAGCTACTACAAACAATACTAGATGTTCCCTGTCTAGAAAATGTCAAGGAAAGAGTGGCTTTTGTGCTCCTGTACCTCATTTGCTTTTCTGGGCTTCCACTTTCTCTTAGCTTTTGGCATAATAGTTCTTTAATATCTTCTCACCAATTTTGTGCCTTTGAGGAATTTTTTATGTATGTTTATAGTTCATTAGCATCTTTAGGCATTATCTATGGATATATTTATTTTATAACCTAGCTCATAACTGAAAATAGCAATTTGAGATTTAATTCTTCATTCTCTTAGTTTTCATATCTCAAATACTTTGCAGAATGCTAGTCTTGCGTCATGCTTTTTTCCTTACCTGTGTGCTTCATAGGCCATTGCTCCATTTTCCTTTAGCATTAAATTTTGATACAGATTGCTAGCAGCCTGATTCCTCCTACCCTTTATAGTTGACATGCTCTTTTTGTATGGAGAAACCACCTTTTCCAGGTCAAGCTTGAAGAAAATTTACTATAGTGAGTCTCCCTCAGAGAATAAGCAGGCAAAGAACAACCACCAAAGAGAATTCAGCGAATCAGCTACATTTATTTTGTGTTAGTTTTATATATTTAGCAGTCATATGCACAGCTACATGACCAAAGGTACCAATATGGATAATTGTGGACATTTATGACTTGTTGAGTGCCTACTATGTGCTATTAACTATAGTATATGCTTGATTTATAGGTTTGAACATAATAAGATATAAGTCCTTGATCTCATTGACCTCACAGTCAACCCAAAGAGCTAGATATTCAATAACCAAACAACTGTTATTTAATTAAGGTTGTGATAAGTGCAGCCATGACAAAGTACAGAGTGTTATGAAAGTATAGAACAAAAATACCTAACCTAGTTTGCAAGATTTGGGTAGGTGTCAGTGAATAAGTCACAAATTAGAGACCTGAAGTATAAGAGGGAATCGGTCAGTTGGAAAGTTGTGGAGTGAGCCTTGTGGGCAGAGGGAACATGATGTGCAAAGGTCCTGAGGCTGAACAAAGCTCAATGACTTCTAGGAGCAAAAAACATCAGTGCAACTGCAGCGTTATGAACAAAGGGGAGGATTGTCCAGATGAATCCGGAGAGACAAAGCCCAGGGTTACACAGGCTTCAAGGGCAACATTAAAGAATTGTGATTTCATCCTGATAGTAGGGAACATTATTAGAACTTTTCTTATTAGAAGTTTTTAAGTTAGAGATTTGATCATATTTTTGTTTTTATAATACAGTATCATTTTAGCTGCAAATTGAGGATCACATGGGCACACATAGAAATGAAGACTTCACTTTGGAGATAATTTTAGGTGTCTAACAAAACATGAAGTCATTTTAAACTACAGTGGTGATAGTAAAGATTTAGAGAAGTGTATATATTCACAAAACATTCAGAAAGTAGGATCCAAAAAAAAAAAAGAAAAAAAAAGTAGGATCCCTGGGGTACAGGGATAGTAAGATGTGATGAGGCGATTGAGAGAGTTGCCATGCCATTTTGAAGAATGCTGAGATTCCTCTCATTTCACCAAGAAAAATAAGCTCTAGATTGTCCTTCTGGAATAAGGCTGTACTTTTTAGGAAATGGTAAACATTGAAAGTTTGATCAATATGAAACTTAACAGAAGAAAACAGGGAAACAGGGGAAGGAGGGAAATCCCTGTAAAAGGAGCTGTGTAAAAGCTGTACAGCTTTTGGGGCTCCTAGGGATATCAGAAGAATTAGAAGAGTTCCAAATGAGGACATACTTCCTAGACTCATCACCTAGCTGTGCTTTCACATGCCTTCCCTTGCCTTTCATGGACTCCAGGTGTCATCCTAGTTTCTGAAATCTGTCCTCCCGTGATCTGGCCCTCACCACTATCACCAGCATCCCTTCTGTGACCTAGACATTTTCCTCCCTTTGTATTGAGCTCTATCTAGGTCCATCCTCTGAGGCTAAAGCGCCATACCTTTTCTACTCTGATTGGACACAACTTTTCCTGATTAATAACTACAAGTTCTTGAGCATCTACTCGATGCCATCCATTTTACTCTGCATGGAAGCTACATTTCACTTAATCTTAACAACTTTGAGAGAGAAGCATTATCACTTTTTCCATCTTCAAGATGAGGAAAATGTGGAAACAGGGTCAAGGACATTAAACACATGGCCCAAGATCACAATTACTGTACTTAGCAGATTTGGGTTTCCAACACTGATCCACCCCATTCCAGAACCCTGACTTCACAGAATGTGGTCTCTGGTTAATCTTTCCTTCAGATTCTTACCTCTGCCAGTGTTTGTGAACCCATCTAGAAATATTACTTGATTTTCTAACAGATTTCTTTGTGTAAGCATTTAATTTTTCCTTTTTAACTAGAGACTACACCCTGATTCCTTCTAATATCATAAAGGCACACAGAAGGGCCACAGCCCGCCTCCAAGAAAGCAGTTTCTATTAACTTCATTTGAAGCATTGAAGACAAAATAGTTAGTTCTCAGGTAACTTTTATGCTTAGTCTTATTGATCATTTATTTTCCTATTAACTATTTGTACCCTGTGTTTTCTTCAAGACTGTTGATTAAAGCTGCTTTCCATTTTTACTGCTTATTTCTATCTAAATGTTAATACAGAGATACATGTTAGGTTTAGGTATATAGTTGTTTACACCTACGTAATCTTACAATAGTAAAAATCTAAATGAATGAAACTATTGAGTCTGGTTAAATAAAATATGATTACCCATAAAATGGAGCTCAATGCAGGCATTAAAAAACTATAAAATAATAATTCTGTCATGGAAAATTGTTACCAATCCATCTCAAGTTATTGTTTTTTGGGTTCTTTGTTTGTTTGTTTTTTGCTTTGTTTTGGTTTTTGTTTTTTAAAGGCAACCAGGGCACCTGGCTGGCTCAGCCAGAAGAGCATGTGCCTTTTGGTCATGGGGTCATGAGTTCAAGCCCCACACTGGGTGTGGAGTTTACTAAAAATAAATAAATAAATAATCTACTTTTTTTTAAAGGCAACCAAACTGGGTGCTTAACATGTTACTCCTTTAAAAATTATACAGGGACACCTGGCTGGCTCAGTCAGTAGAACTTGCAACTCTTGATCTTGGGATTGTGAGTTCCAGCCCCAGTTAGGTATGGAGATTACTTTAAAAATAAAAAATAAGGGGTGCCTGTGTGGCTCAGTGGGTTAAGCCTCTGCCTTCAGCTCAGGTCATGATCTCTTGGGAATCTCTGCTCAGGAGGCAGCCTGCTTCCCCTTCTCTCTGCCTGCTGCTCTGCCTACTTGTGATCTCTGTTTCTCAAATAAATAAATAAAAATCTTTTTTAAAAAATAAAAATCTTTAAAAATTATAGAAATATACACATGCACACATTTGCAAATATAGATTTAAAACTTTATATATACATCAGAATATTAAGAGAATTATAGAGATTGGTGTTGCTTTTTAATTTTGTTTCCTTGTCTTTTAAAAAACTTTTCAACATTGAGCACAAGCTTGTTTTTTTAATTAGAATTAAAAATAACATCTTCATGGGCGCCTGGGTGGCTCAGTTGGTTAAGCGACTGCCTTCAGCTCAGGTCATGATCCCGGAGTCCCAGGATCGAGTCCCGCATCAGGCTCCCAGCTCCACGGGGAGTCTGCTTCTCCCTCTGACCTTCTCCCCTCTCATGCTCTCTCTCACTCTCTCTCTCTCTGAAATAAATAAATAAAATCTTAAAAAAAAATAACATCTTCATGATTTCTACAACTGTGAAATCTATGATTAGTTTCAGTTCTCATGAAATACGAATATAGAGGGGCACCTGGCTGGCTCAGACAGAGCATCTGACTCTTAATCGTAGGGTCCTGAGTGTGAGCCCTATGTTGGGTATTGAGATTAAAAATTAAAAAAAAAAAAAAGACAAGAATGTAGGATGCTTTTGGTAAGGTTAGTATTTTATTATATATTGGTCATTTTCCCTTTAAATTACTGCCATCTAGTTCAATTCTTACAAAGTTGAATTCAGTCAACTTGTGCTAGGCATCTGTTGTTTCTGACTTACGTTTTTGAAAGTCTGAGTTCTAGTCTTAATGACACAATTTATTTTTTAAAAAGATTTTATTTATTTGTCAGAGAGCGCACAAGCAGAGGGAGCGGCAGGCAGAGGGAGAAGCAGGGTCCCTGCTGAGCAAGGAGGCTGATGTGGGACTTGATCCCAGGACCCTGAGATCATGACCTGAGCCAAAGGCAGACACTTAACTGACTGAGCCACCCAGGAGTCCCAGTACAGTTTT
>ML110410.1:0-53417 GCA_003697995.1 Taxidea taxus jeffersonii | reverse complement strand
AAAAAAAAAAAAGATTTTATTTATTTGTGGGGCGCCTGGGTGGCTCAGTGGGTTGAGCCTCTGCCTTCAGCTCAGGTCCTGATCTCAGGGTCCTGGGATTGAGCCCCACATCAGCTCTCTGCTAGACGGGGAGCCTGCTTCCCCTTCTCTGTCTGCCTGCCTCTCTGCCTACTTCTGATTTCTCTCTCTCTCTCTGTCAAATAAATAAATAAGTAAATAATCTTTAAATTTTTTTTTATTTATTTGAGAGAGAGATCATGAGCAGGGGAAAGGGTAGAGGGAGAAGCCGACTCCCCACTGAGCAAGGAGCCTGAATTGGGGCTCAGTCCCAGGACGCTGGAGTCATGACCACCATAACTAGGTGTCCTAAACTTAGAAATTTCTTAGAAATTAAATTTATTTTTTTTTACTTATTTGGCAGAGAGAGAGAGTGCACAAGTAGGCACAGTAGCAGGGCTAGGGAGAGGGAGAAGCAGGCTCCCTGATGAGCAGGGAGCCCCATGCAGGGCTCAATCCCAGGATCCTGAAGCCATGACCCCAACTTAACCAACTGAACCACCCAGGCACCCCAGAAATTAAATTTCTTAGAAAAAGTAGGGATGCCTGGCTGTCTCAGTCAGTGGATCATGTGACTCACGATCCTGGAGTTTGAGTTTGAGCCCCACGTTGGGGGTAGAGTGTACTTTGAAAAAAAAATCATAATAGGGATGGCTGGGTTAGGTCGGTTAAGCATCTGCCTTTGGCTCAGGTCCTGATCTCAGGGTCCTGGGATGGAGTCCCACATCAGCCTCCTTGCCCAGCAGGGAATCTGCTTCTCCCTCTGCTTGCCACTCCCTCTGCTTGTGTTTGCTCTCTCTCTCTCTGAATAAAGGAATAAAATCTCTTAAAGACAAAAAAATTCATAATAAAATTTTTAAAACCATAAAGGTATTTCATTTTTTGTCATAGAATTTCAATTTTTTCCTTTTTCACCTTACTTTATTATTCATGCTTTCAACAAAACAAGTATTTTTAAAGCATGTACTGTGTTTGATATACTAAATGTGTCACTTTGGGTCCATGGGTAGGAAGGTAAAATAATTCACATAAGGTTAAGCCTCTAACTCTATAAACTGAGGAAGAAAGAGGACATGTAAATTAATAATAGGACAAGGTGAAGTGTTCAATGTGTGCATTTTTTGGTCACAAAAGAAGTTTTATTGAATGGTAAAGGAGGTATGGATTATCTCATAATGGAATAAGCAGAACAATAGAGAAAGGGAATTACCATGTATTGAAAGTACTATATACCAGCACCCTGATAGGCATTTTGCATACACCATTTCATGTATTTTCATTTTCAAAAAATTATTTTCACTTATTTGGCTGTTAATATTCCCATTTTCAGGTGAGAAAGTTGAGTCTTAATAAGAGTAAGTTACTTGCCTATAGGTATACAGACAGGGGTAGAATAAGGCATCATGTATGAGTAACAATTACTTCTCTTTGTTGCAGCTTAAAAAAAAGAATCCAGATATATTTTTAGGATATAAAGTGATAGATGTGCATTAGAGAATGATAGAGTTTTGATAGGACAGATGGAAGTGGAAGAGTGACCTGGGCACAGCATGGACAAAGACACAGACCAGAGGAATGTGTATAGTCTGATAGGAATGTGTATAAAAAGTACCCTTTTTAAAGTGGAAAAGAAGAGAGTTTAAAAATCTATTCAGAGGTAGAAGATACCAGTGAAGCACATCACTGAGGACAGGTCTCTATCTTGACCCAACACTGCCCTGTAGTTCAGTCCCTGTTTGTTTTCCTGGCTGTCTTCCACATTCTGATCTTATCCACAGAACTCAGATAGGTGAAGGACATCAAGTTCTGATCTCCCACATATGAACAGTTTTGACTTTTTCCCTTAAACACACAGTTTTTGACTGTAAACCCAGTAAGCACTGGGCTGTAAAGTGAACGTGTATATGCCAGTTATATTGGGTCCTGCCTTGGTCTTTCCCTCTAAATCCTGATTAAATTGGCCATTACTAGAGCATAGTAGGGGACATGTGGGCCAGTCCCTTTATGTTTTCTTGCACATGCAGAGTGGTTAAAGCACAGATTTTAGAGTCAGACAGACCCACATTTGATGAAATGCGGGATAAGAGAAAAGTAAAAATCCCAGCAGTAGAACCCATATTCTAAAGAAGCTAGTGCTCAAGTTGACAGCAACTCTGTCTCTATGTGCTCTTGTATGTAGTTCCATAAATATATGAGCACTACCATTGCCTGCTGAAACCCCTGAAAGCACATGGTTTCTGCCCTGTGTCTGGAAAGTCTTCAGCCTTTGACTGCTGCCTGGCCCCTTTGACCTTGACCTTCTCTGACTTTCATAGTGGGTTGATTAACCTAGAGGAGATAGAGAGGAGAGTTGATAGTTAAAAGGAAGACTGTATGCCCCATAAGGGAGTTATAAAGTAGTTGGCAATGAAAATGTTAAGAGGAGCAGGACCCTACAGGGACTGAATGAAATCAGGCTGCACTGAAGTGGAAATTTTAATTAAAAAGGGAAGATATGATCTATAGTGTGCAGGCTTCTGGTTGTCCTTGTCCTCAGGTCAGAGGCTAACATTCATGGTGTTTCTGTAGAGAGAAGACTTGGCTGGGGGGGGGGGGGGGAGGGCGGGGGGAGTCACCTTTGAGGTCATGAGTGAGTTCCTCTTTTTTTTTTAAGTTTATTTATTCATTTAATTAAGTAATCTCTACATCCAACATGGGGTTTGAACTCACAACCCTGAGATTAAGAGTCACACGCTTTTTCAACTGAGCCTCTCACACACCACATGAGTGAGTTCCTCTTAGGACCTGCTTATTGCTCCTCAGAGCTAGAGGAAGAGAACTCAGACCAGACCAGTTCTCCTTCAACCCTGCATCTGCCCTTTTGACCCACTGCCTAGTACTGGAAGAGAATGCTAGCTCTGGGGTAAGGTCAGAGGTGCTGGAGACCCAAGGATTCCCAGCTGGATGTTGATGAGCCAGAATGCCACAGTGGCATGGGCCATTCTGATTCCATGTAGGGACTGTGGTTAATAAGAAATATATTTGGTCTTTGTCCCTAGTTCTTGGCACAAAGCTCCCAAAATCCCTGGAACTTCCTAAGTGAGAATAGGCGGGGTTTTGTTGTTGTTGCTGTTTTCCTAAGTGAGAGTAGTTTTTAAAACTCTTTTGAAAGTTATTCATAGGGGCTCCTGGGTGGCTCAGTCAGTTAAGCATCTGCCTTTGGCTCAGGTCATGATGCCAGGGTCCTGGGATTGAGTCTCACATCAGGCACCTGCTCAGTGGGGAGCCTGCATCTTTCTCACCCTCTGCCTACCATCCTGCCTAGTTGGGCTCTCTATCTCTCTGTCAAATAAATAAGTAAAATCTTAAAAAAAAAAAAAAAGAAAGAAAATTATTCATAATATCAATCCCTTCAGGTCCCCTTCCTCCTCAGGAACTTTGTACTATCACTTTGCTATCACTCAGTAAACCATGCTTTGTGGTGTGCACACGTGCACCCGCACACACACATTACTCATATTAAGTTCTTTTTTGACATATCTGAGTTTATGCTGATGAAGTACTTAGGGTGGGGCCCCTAGATAGCCTCAGGATAGGGCAAATCAGCAGAAAGACCAAGTGATTAGAGGGTTGGAACTTTCAGCCCCATTCACTGGCCTCCAAGGAAGGGAAGGAAGGGGTGGTGGTGCTTCAGATTAAGCTCTATGAAAACTCTTGACAAGGTTTGATGAGCTTCTGGGTTGGTGAAGACAACAGGTGCAGGGAGGCTGGCACACCTTAATTCCATAGGGACACAAGCTCCTATATACCTTTTCATCTTGGTGTTCAATGTATCTTTTACGACTTTTTTAAGGATTTTTTTAAAAGATTTATTTATTTGACAGACAAATTACAAGCAGGCAGAGAGGCAGGCAGAGAGAGAGAGAGAAGAGGAAGCAGGCTCCCCGCTGAGCAGAGAGCCTGATGCGGGGCTTGATCCCAGGACCCTGGGAACATGACTTGAGCCGAAGGCAGAGGCTTTAACCCACTGAGCCACCCAGGCACCCCCTTTTTTAAAAGATTTTATTTATCCATTTGACAGACAGAGATCACAAGTAGGCAGAGAGGCAAGCAGAGGGCGGGGGAGCAGGCTTCCTGCTGAGCAGAGAGCCTGAATCGGTGCTCAATTCCAGGACCCTGGGATCATGAACTGAGCCGAAGGCAGAGGCTTTAAACCACTGAGCCACCCAGGCGCCCTGTATCTTTTATTTTTTATTTTTTTCTTAAAGTTTTTATTTAAATTCTAGTTAATTAACATATAGTGTAATACTGGTTTCAGGAGTAGAATTTAGTGATTCATCGCTTACATCCAGTGTTCAACACAAGTGTACTCCTTACTCATTTAGCCCATCCCCCTGCCCACCTCCATCAACCCTCAGTTTGTTCTCTATAGTCCTCATGTTTTGCTTGTCTCTTTTTTCCCTCTTCTTTCGTGTTCATTTGTTTTGTTACTTAAATTCCATTCACTGTATCTTTTATAATACCCTTTTTTGTAAGCTGATAAATGTATGAAAATGTTTCTCTGAGTCCTGTGAGCAGCTCTAGCTAATTAATCAAACCCAGGAGAGGGTAGTGGGGACCTCTAATTTATAGGTGGTCCATCAGTAGCACAGGTAACAATCTGGGCTTGTAATTGGCATCTGAAGTCCCGGGGGGCAGTCTTGTGGAACTGAGCCCTTAACTTGTTTCTGATGGTGTCTCCAGGTAGACATGTCAGAATTGAGTTAAATTTGTAGGACACCAAGTTGGTATCACCTGAGAATTGGGGAATTGTTTGGTGGTGTTGGAAAACACTACAGGAGTCGATGCCCAAGGCTGAGCTGGACACATAGCTTTGGCAATGACTGACCTCATTCTAGCCCAAAATCCCTCCCCCCATCATCTCCTGCTGCTGGCCTTCACCTACTACAGAATCTGAGAATAATCCACTAATCATGTCTCTAAACAGGGAAATACTTAGGAGCTTAGTTTTCCTGTTTAGCCTAGGGTGGGGGTGGGTGGTGATTTACTTGGATCTTATTCCCTATTTCCAATAAGTAGGATTCTGCCTGAATTTTTAGTAATGGGCACTCTGTATCATTCAGTTACCCTACCATGGAAATTATCTTAAGTTCTAGGTGGATTTTCTATTATCCCAATGTCTCTAGGGCCTCATGGATTCCTTACTGTATTACTTGACTATTTATTTCATCCAATTCAAGTGGCTGGACCTTGCTTTGGAGGTACTGCTTGCTGAGGCCAAGCTCTGGTGGTAAAAGATTCCCTCCCCATTCCCCCATGGCAGTAGCTGTTGCTAACAGCTAAACCCCCCAGATTCCAACCTCCTGAAATATCCCTACTTTCACTCTTATACTGCCCTCTGAACTATGACCTGGACCCATGACCCTTCTTTCATCTTGCAACTCCAAGACCCTCCTGGGGAGGCACCACAACCACTACCAGGCAGTCTCACCCTGACAAAGTGAGGAGTTTTCATCTTGTTGGTTTCCATCTCCACTATATTCAGCCTTCTTCCATTCCACTTTTTTTTTAAAGATTTTATTTATTTATTTGACAGAGAGAGAAATCACAAGTAGGCAGAGAGGCAGGCAGAGAGAGGGGGGAAGCAGGCTCCCTGCTGAGCAGAGAGCCCAATGCGAGGCTCGATCCCAGGACCCTGAGATCATGACCTCAACCGAAGGCAGAGGCTTAACCCACTGAGCCACCCAGGCGCCCCATTCCACTCCACTTTTTAATAAGAACTATATTTGTCTAGGCTCCAGCTTCTCCAAATATGTGGATGAGCTGTTCATCTTCTGATGTAGTGTCTCTGTTTGATGCATTTCCTTTCCCAAAGGGGTAGAGGTTCTATCTGCTATTCCAGAGGTCATTTTTGTATAGATAATGGGATTGAAGAAAAACCACTCATGGTTTATTTGCTCTTTTCACAACCTGGGCACTGAATGAACTTTGGAATTGATTCTATGATACCTGTTGGTGTAAAACTCTGACCAGAGAGTGCTGGATTACACCATCTTGGCCAGCACCAGCCAGGAAACCCCATGTGAATGTGTCACCCAGTGCCCCAAGGGTCAGCGTCTGCCTGCTTTGAAAATTTCTCTTGTCATTGTTGCCTTAAACCACCATGGTATTTTCCTCCCTTCTTTCATCACCGGACATCTAAAGACTGAAATGTGCTATATCCCTTCCCTCATCCCTCTCAATTCCAGCCCTGCAGAGACAGGCTGTAGACCTTGGGCAGTTGTTCTCTCAAAGGCCAAAGGGTTCTCCTCAATGTAGACTTCTTTGAATATTTTCCTGTTTCCCTTTCCCTTGACCTTTCTGAGGAATATGAGCACAACGCCCCTACCTACCTAATCCTGACTTTTCTCCTTTCTGGTCTCCAGGACTCTAGGCTATCCTATGTCTCCTCTTTATTTCTAAAGACTTTTCCTTGCTTCCTTCAGAGGCTTTGCTCACTCTCCTCAAATGTGGATGATCCCCAAGGTTTGATCTGATCTGTTTGGTTACACCCCTTCCCAGAGACCTTGCTTGGACACACTATACTAACTCCCCACTATCCCCGCTGGAAGTAGATAGCTCTTAGTCCCAGATCCCTAGAACTGACCTCTGATCTTAACCCCACATTATCACTGACCTGTTCTGTGCCATCCCTTGAGTACCCTTTCCCCCTACTTCAAAGTCACATTTTTGGAAGCAAAGTCAACTTCTTACACCCTAAACTCACTCTCCTCCTGGATAGCCCTTTTTCCATTATGTGTGCCAATACCCTCCCATTTTCTAGAATCAGAATTTGAGAGTGACTTTTGATTATTCCTTTTCTCTTGTCTTGTACTTATAGTAAGAGTGTTAATTATATCTTATCATGTCAAGTATTACTTTTGTTTTTTAAAAAGTTTAAAAATATTTTCAGGAATATATTTCCCCACCATGATATTAGGTGGGAAACATTCATTTCACTAATGTTAGGCTTACTTATATACATTTAATTTATTACTGAGTCAATGTCTCCTTTTTAAATGATTGAATTATTAGCATTTAAATATAACCATATATACTTATTATTTTGACTATGAAGGTGTCCAACTCTTTTCTTGGCTTGCTACAAATACAGAGGCTGTTTCCCAGCATGCAGTAGTGGCTGTGAGACTAGTCTGACCAATGAGTTACAAGAAGTAGTGTACTGATCCATCTATTAGGTGAGGCTTTGAATATGTAATGACTTGAATTCTTAATCCAATTTCTATATTTTCTTATTAAAGGAGCAGTATCCCCCATGGAGATCCACAGTTTAACCATGTTTTCAGAGTGATCTACCTCCTGGTTTCTCTGAGGTCAGAGAGACAAATTACAGCCTGCACATCTCCATGGATTTCTAGGGAGGAAGTGACCAAGCATGGCTTCAGAAGCACAGAAAGCAGATTAGGGGTTACTAAGATACAGAGGTAGGAGTAAGGGGAAATAACTGCTTAATGAGTATGGATTTTCCTTTTAGAGTGAGGAAAAGTTTTTGAAACTGAATGGTGATAGGGTTTGCACACATTGTGAATTTACTAAATGCCACTGATTGTTCACTTTTAAATGGTTAATTTTATGTTATGTGAACTTCACCTCAATTAAAAAAAAATCCCACCAGCAGAAACGCCATCCTGCCCCACTTATTCTTCGTAGGAAGAGGGATGGAGAATGGTATGGTAGAAGGGGCCTGTGTATACAGGAATCACAAGCTGATAAAGACCAAGAATTCTGTACCCTCTTTCCTTCTCCTCTTCCATGTTTTACTTAGGGGTAATTTGATTGTGAACTGGACTGGACTCATGTCAGACCCTAGAGTAAAGGAAAGAAGTCTTTAGTAACTTAAGAAAAGCATGTCATAAAAATATTTTGATTATTATGAAGGCAGACAAAATACATATGAATAAAGAGTTAGTTATTAGACACAAAAATTCATTGGTATATAGCTTTTTAAAAAAATTATTGATGTACAGTTGACATACAGTGTTACATTACGTTTCAGGTGTACAACTCTGAAATTGTGATAGGTGTACAACTCTGAACAGTGATTCAACAACTCTATATATTCTTCTGTGCTCACCCCAAGTATAGCTACCATCTATCACCGTAAACACTATTACAATACCATTGATTATATACCCTATGCTGTACCTTTTATCCCTGTGATTTATTCTAGCTTTAAAATTATTATTATTAAAAATAAAGTTCCCAAATAATGTTCTGGCTTATATAATTCTTTTTTTTAAAGATTGTTTATTTATTTGACAGATAGAGAGCACAAGTAGGTAGAGTGGCAGGCAGAGGGAGAGGAAGAATCAGGCTTTCCACAGAGCAGGGAGCCTGACAAGGGGCTCAATCCCAGGACTCTGGAATCATGACCTGAGCTGAAGGCAGATGCTTAACTGACTAAGCCAGCCAGGCACCCCAAAAGGTATGTATAATTCTGAGAAAAGAATATTCAGCAATTCACCCAGAAAAATCACTGCTGTGACACCATCAAGACTCTCTGAAACCCTCACCTTGAATCACTGTAAAGACTCTCAGCTGTTCCCCAGCTGCCCTCTATAAATGTTGCTTTCACCACGAGACTGTAAAATATCTCTCCATGCTAAAAGGAAGATCCTGACTGACTTTAAACTTTTGGGCCTCTTCTCTGTACAGCTGGGATCAGCCATCCCATACCTCCAGGCTCAGCCTGAGCTCTCAGTTGCTAGAAAATTCCAAACTTTGGGCAGGTGGCAGGGCTTGTCTGAGATGTACTAGCACCCCACTTATGCTCATAATTTGTAGTTTCTTTTGATATTTTTTTTTCAACATTTATTTCATGAGAGTTGTACTGGTGCTTTTAGGTAATGTTTGCTATTCTTTTAATTTTCCCTCAAGGGGGTGTAACCAGTGGGTTTGAGCAGACATGTAAGTGGCTCTTTATGAAAACCTGTGTGAAAGGGTGCCCTTGTGCTGGCCCATTCCTGATGGTTTATTCCCCTAGAATTGGTGCTCAGGCCATAGTTGGAGTAGTGTGCCTTGATCTGGATCTTGCATAAGAAATTCAGGGGAGGGGCACATGGGTGGCTCAGTTGGTTAAGCGACTGCTTTCGACTCAGGTCATGATCCCGGAGTCCCGGGATCGAGTCCCGCATCAGGCTCCCAGCTCCATGGGGAGTCTGCTTCTCTCTCTGACCTTCTCCTCGCTCATACTCTCTCTCACTGTCTCTCTCTCTCTCAAATAAATAAATAAAATATTTTAAAAAATGATATGTTTAAAGAAATTCAGGGGAGCTTAACATCTTGTTCAGTGTTTAAGTAACTTGGCATCAGGTTAGGTCTGAGGCTCCCTATCCGTGGTATTTAATAATGAAGATATGTATTAGGCCTTGTGGTGGTGACTAAACTAGCCAAATATTCTACCAATGTCTTCCTGACATTTAGTATCCTGTACCTGACATTTCTCTGAACTTACATTTTCAGGTCTTTTGAATGATATGTTTTTTGTCATTTTGGATCCTGTAGGCATGTCTGACAAGATTTCAGCCCAGTAAATGACCAAAAAGGTCTTGATCCTCTTGCATCATGTTGACTTAACTGAAGTTAGGAAATTATAATGTAAACAAATAATAGCAATCTCTATAAATATTTGGGATTGTGAACATGAATGCTTTGGCAGAAGAGGAAAGGAAGGGAAAGGAACATTTCATTTATTCATAACTGACAATAATTGCATTTTACTAATGAGAAATAGAGGCGGAGCAAGGTTAAGATCTGCTAAAACACACTTCCAGTAAGTAGAAAGGCAGGACTCAGCTACAAGGATTGCATTCACAGAGCTGAATTTCTGTTCCCCTTTCTCACAGCAAATGCTCATTTGCTTGAGGTAGCCCCCTTGCTTACCTAGAACACCAGTATTTTCTGTGTGATATTTTTTCCTTTACAAAGCACATTGCATTAAAAAAAAAAAGTTTTGTTTTTTAAAAATTAACTTCAGGAAGAGATAGAACAAGAAAAGTCTATTTCTATTGGACCTATAGAAAGAACAATATTTACTATTGATGCAATGAAATTTACATTTTGAGCAAGGCTGTTAGAGTTAAAGCAGTTGTGTGTTGAGCTGGTGGCTAATTCTGCATTGGAATCCTGTTATGCATGCAGGAACAGCCGGGGTCCGGAAGCTACCTCACATTACCTGCCCTTAACAGTAAATTAGTGGTCTTTTGGGTTTTGAATCAACCTTTTGCTTTCTTTCTTTTTTTTTTTTTTTAAGATTTTATTTATTTACTTGAGAAAGAGTGAGTCAGAGAGCATGAGAGGGGAGAGGGTCAGAGGGAGAAGCAGACTGAATCATGACCTGATCAAAGGTAGTCTCTTAACCAACTGAGCCACGCAGACGCCCCTCAACCTTTTGCTTTCTTGTCTTTCCACAGTGTTTTGTGCTGGTTATGTGAAAGACACATAAAGGCTGGTCCTCTTCCAGTACATTTTCTGTACTGCCTATTGCTACAGTCATCTTTCTGAATCTGCTTCCCTTCTTTAATTGTAATAAATAGAGACATGTATTTACTTCATAAATTTACTTCATGTATTTACTTCATAAATTTCTTTGGTAAATCCAGGGACTTTAGCTGGACACTTACAGGACCTTAGCTAAGAGCTGAGTGAATTGTCTGTTTAAAGGAATTCACACTGAGCTGTTAATGAGGCTTGGCATGGCAGAATTGCTTTTAAAGGAGAAACCAGTTAACGCAAATGTATTTCTAATTGATGTAGTGGGAAGGGATATTTTTGGACGGGGGCCACAAGTAATCCTTTGTTTCCTCTCTTCCCTTACCCTCAGCCCCCAACCCTTAGCCAGGAAAGAAAACTCAGGAACTGAATTTGCATCTAAATCCCTCAAGAATTCTGTTTCTTTCAGAAAATAAAGTATCACCTGAGAGCCAAGTCTCTCTTAATGGGAATTTAGAGCCTGTGTAACACTTAACACTGTCTTAGGTTAAAAGCCCATGGGATTGACAGCATAGCAGTAAATTCAGTACTATAACACTGACATTCACTGAGAATCTTCCTTGCTTCTGGTATCTGACCCTCAAAAAAGAGTAATGTGGCAGCCATTGTAGTACTTGGGATCTAGAAGTTAAATCCTGGCTCCGTCCCTTCTTCCCTATCTTTGTGACCTTGGACAAGTCATTTTACGGCTCTGGGATTCATTCATGTGTATGAAAGTACTGGGCACATAGTAGGGCCTCTATAAATGTTACTTTCTGGCTATAATTGAGGTCTTCCAGGAAATGCATGTTTAATTCAGGGAAGGAACATTTGATGACTCTTTCCTGTTGAATGCCCCATGTTCCCCATCCTCCTCACACACTTCCTTTGCATTGTTGACACACATGTTTACGGGCCAGAATGTTTCTGTGTGGAAGAGATCATTACCATTTTGGTATATATTATCTACCTCTTCACTTATAATGGAACCCAGATTTTTGCCTGAGCACATAGCCATCCCAATACAGTTTACATTTTCTAGCTTTCTCCCTTGCCGCTGAGTATGGCCACATGACTTGTTTCTGGCCACCAAGATGCAATGCAAGTTGTGTGTACAACAATCCAGCAATGTCCCTAAATGAAGAGGCATTCCCTATTTCTTTCATTCCTCTTTCCTGCTGGATTGAGTGCAGATGTGATACCTGGAACTTTGGTAGCTATCTTGGGCCATGAGGTGGGAGGCACATATTGAGGGTGGCAGAGCAAAAACAGAAAATTTATTGTTTCCCCACCATACCTACCCTAGACTCTCAAATCGCTAGACCTCATTTAGATTAGAGGAAATAAGCCACTGTTATTTCAGGTTTCTTGTCACTTGTGACCTAACCTAATCCTAAATAATAAAGCCTGTATATTCCAAAGGGCAGGGGTTGGGGAGGGCAGTTTTTTAAAGTAATACAACTAATCTCTTCCAGTTTCCTATGAGACAGGATATTAGATGCTAAGTTGAGGTGTTATACAGTTCTGGTTGCAAACCAAATCCTCAACATGGATCCAAGCATATGTTTGTGGGTCTAAGCATCCTTAGGACCTGAAGGATGTTTACTGAATATTGATTATTTGCTGGACTCTATGCTGGCCATGTCAAGGATGCTTTTTTGCATTTATTCTGTTTTGTGATTTCTGTGGCCTTAAGAACACAAGCATAATACAGTAGAAGATGGGAGGGGAAGAAACAGGTCAAAGAATTTTCCCAGGTGCTTCCCTCTAAGTCCCTTAACGCTAAGCAGTGTACTCCTTTCCTATTTCTACATAGATGCTACCAGGTGACCACAATCTGGGATCCTACTCCTACTTCTCCCTGCTCAGACTGACAAGGGCCTATTTTTGTGGGGATCATCACACTTCTTTCATGGTTTCTACTCCCAATCAAGTGGCTATGGGCACAGAAGTGCTCAGAAGAGACAAGTTGTTCTTTACCCCTACTCTCCAACCCTTTCCCTCTAGTTCAGTCATACAAAGCATTGCTAAATAAAATCACCTCTGCATTTCTCAGAATATCTTATTCATTATAGGATTTAGTTTCATCAGCTGTTCTTTTTTTCAAAAAATATTTTATTTATTTATTTGACAGACAGAGATTGCAAGTAGACAGAGAGGCAGGCAGAGAGAGGAAGGGAAGCAGGCTCCCTGCCGAGCAGAGAGCCTGATTCAGGGCTCGATCCCAGGACCCTGGGACCATGACCTGAGCCGAAGGCAGAGGCTTTAACCCACTGAGCCACCCAGGCGCCTCTCATCAGCTATTCTAAGTACAATATCTCATTTATTTCTCACAGTAATTGTATGAGCTAGGTACTGTTTTCATTTCTGCTTTATAGTTGAAAAATCTGGGGTTTAAATTCATCCAAAGTCACTAAGCTAGTAGGTAGTAGAGGCAGGATTTGATTTTGGGTATTTGACCACTAAGCTATATTATCTTCCTACTGTTGAATTCCTGTTAATATATACCCTCATGTCTAAATCTTACCATATAATTTCATTTGGAAGAACCTAGAGGATGGGATGCCTAGGTGGTTCAGTGGGTTAAAGCCTCTGCCTTCGGCTCGGGTCATGACCCCAGAGTCCTGGGATGGAGTCCTGCATTAGGCTCTCTGTTTAGCAGGGAGCCTGCTTCTCTTCCTCTCTCTCTCTACCTGCCTCTCTGCCTACTTGTGATCTCTGTCTGTCAAGTAAATAAATAAAATCTTAAAAAAAAAAAAGAACCTAGGGGATCATGAAATACATGAGATTTGGAGATGAAATATTTTGGGTGAGAGATTGAGAGAGAAATTTTTAGCTCACAGTTTAAAGGTATCTTGCTTTTAGGTATGTCTGGGTCCAGGTTCTCAACTGATGTCATTAGAACTGGATATTTTTTTCTTTGTGTGTTTTTGTCCCAGTATGGGGCATGAACACACCATCCTGAGATCAAAAACTGAACTGAGATCAAGAGTCAGGCACTCAACCAATTGAGTCACGCAGATCCCATTTCTGTGTGATTAAGCCACTTTGGGAGAAGTTGCTACATGCATTGAATCCAATCCTATATGATATGCAACCCCTACTCTTGGGAGTTACAGTGAAAGTTTGAGCTGGCCTGTGGCCTGGAGTGTAGTCAACCCCTTCAGATACATGGCCTGATAATGTGGGAGAGATGCTTTCCCAAAGGAAATGATTGTCCTCTCAACAGAAGCAAAGAGAATGCTTCAGGCAGGAGTTTCAGATATTCACAGCAGTGCCCCTTACTATATAAAAGCTGTGGGTTAAGGTCTGAACTGGGCAGAAAGTAGCTGCCTAGCACCTGAATTATTTCCTATCCAATCCCCTACATCAGTAAGTTACCCTGAATAAAATTCTATATAAACAGTATGGAGTGGCCAACTTCATATTTCAGTCTCGGAGTGCGTTTTCAGTCTGGAGGATAATTTACTGCCCCTTCACCACCTTCTAACTATTGGCAAGCCAGCCAGGAAGCTGAAAACAAAATAAGCATGGATAATGAGGCCATGTCATGAGAAAACCTGTTGTCTGAGAGGGAAACCCCAGGTTGGCCAGCCACCTCCATCTGGGGAGATTTGGCCATGTTTTTTGAGCATTTGGGACAAGTGTATGAGTACAAGGATGGCCCCCAAATGCCTCAGGGATTGTTAGATATCTTATCCGAAATGGTAGGGAAAAGGAAATGGAGAAGGGAAAGTGAACAAGCTATTGCAGCAGTAGCTTGGCCATTGATTTTTGCATTAAGAGATGTCATGGAAATGGAGTTACAGGTAAGGAAGGAATTGGAACAGATCAGAGAAACATTAACTTTGAAAAAGAATGGGCAAGCTGCGTGTTTCTCTAATGCAGACATGTCCAAAATAATCCAACAACAGGAAGAATGCTTAGAAAGTATGGCATGTGGGACACCTGGCTGGCTCAGTTGGTAGAGTGTATGACTTTTGATCTTGGGGTCGTGAGTTTGAGCCACATGTTGGGTGTAGAGATTACTAAAAAAATAAATCTAAAAAATTATGGCATGTATGATGGTAAAGATGCATGGTGCAGACTACCATGCACTAAAGGAAGAGTTACTATATCTCAAGACAATTAGGACCCTTCAGCATGTCATCCCTGGGATAATGACTCCTCTGATGAAGTGGACATTATCCTAGAGGAAAGTGATTTATAGGCATGTCATTTGATTCAAATAAAGACCCAGGCCAGCCGTGAATCAAAATAGCCTCAGTCACTTGCTCAAAATGCCTCAAGACAAAGATTATATGCCACTGGCATGGATGAGAATGGCCAGCACTTAGCTAATTTGTTTAATTGGATAAATGCTAGCATTAAGATAGCCGGCCTAAAAAAATGGATGTTCCCTCCCCTCCATTACACTGGACGTCTTAGGAAGAACTACAGGAAATAATACAGGAACTGGGTATGAAAAAAGCCATATACACCCAGCATTTTAGAGGTCCAGATAATGAATTATTTTCCTCTGATGTGAAAGGCTGTATCTTAGAGTCAGTCCTAGAGGCAAGTTACAGGACTTTAGTATCTGTCCTTGCCCCTATGTTTACTCAGTCCCTCACTATAGTAGCTGCTATGCTGCCTGACTTAAGTGAAAATGAAAAAATCTGTTGGGGCACCTAGCTGGCTCAGTTGGTGGAGTGTGGGACTCTAGAGCTCAGAGTCATGAGTTCAAGCCCCACATTGTGAGTGGAGCCCACTTTAAAAAA
Source organism: Taxidea taxus jeffersonii (assembly GCA_003697995.1). NCBI lineage: Eukaryota > Metazoa > Chordata > Mammalia > Carnivora > Mustelidae > Taxidea > Taxidea taxus. The sequence continues at coordinate 38,091 of ML110410.1, read as the reverse complement.
AAAAAATCTCACAAATATAAATGGGTTGAAAAACAGGGAAAAACAAGCTTGGGTACATGGGAGAAGAGGACCCTAAGTTCACTTCATCCCGTGTTTGTTTAAAACTAGATTTTACTCTGTCCAAGTAAATAAACTGGAGAGTGATTCAAAAACTTGCAGAACAGGGGCACCTGGGTGGCTCAGTGGGTTAAAGCTGCTGCCTTCGGCTCGGGTCATGATCCCAGGTTTGTGGGATTGAGCCCCACATCGGGCTCTCTGCTCTGCAGACAGCCTGCTTCCTCCTCTCTCTCTCTGCCTCTCTATCTACTTGTGATCTCTGTCTATAAAATAAATAAAATAAATAAAATCTTAAAAAAAAAAAACTTGCAGAACAAACTCCACAATTAAATGTAGAAAAGAAGCTGCACCCCAAAAGTTAGAAAGGACAGAGATGGTGTTGTCAGGAGCTGCCTGGAGGAGGGTGCTGCAGTTGTGGAGAGGGGAAACACCAGGGATCCCACAAAAGGAAAATGAATTCCCATAATGTTTGGCCTTGAAAACCTGAGGGTTCGGGAATACCTGGATGGCTCAGTCAGTTAAGCATCTGCCTTCGGCTCAGGTCACGATTCCAGGGTCCTAGGGTCAAGTCCCACATTGGGCTCCCTGCTCAGGGGGAAGCCTGCTTCTCCCTCTCCTTTTGCGGCTTCTCCTGCTTGTGCTCTCTTTCTCTGACAAATAAAAATAAGATCTTAAGAAAGAAAGAAAACCTGAGGGGCTGAATTCCATGAATTTGTATAACCAGTGGGACTTAGAGCTGAGAGCTTTAAAAGTCAGCTAACTCAGCACTGGGTGACCTGAGAGGGCTAAGGATAGATGGGTCCTACCTTTAAAGAGACAACAACCTGAGGAGAGGCGATGTAGAATTGACAGTTTGCACCAGGGGCAGGGGGAGATCTATTTATACTGATTTTGGAGTGTGGTAGGGGACTTCTCTAGAAACAAAGGAGCTGACAGTCTCCATTTTCTTCTCCAGCCCCACAGTGGGAGGCAGCACTGCCTAACCTCCTAGCAGTGTGCCCCAAACACATGTTCTCCTGAGGACTTGCCCACTCCCAAGTCCACTGGCCTCCACTCTAGGCTCAGGGAAAATTTTGTTAACATCACTCATGCTGTACCCCTGGCTGCTGCACTTCAGGAGGTGTGGCCTAGGACTAGCAGCTCAGTGCAAATTTTGCTAACATCATGTGAGTGCCCTGGGCAGCCACAGCATGCATAGAAACAATGAACCCTGGCCACTGCCATTGCCATAAGCCATGCCCCAGCAGCAACCAGGCTGTGGGGCATCCAGCCTAGAAGCAGCAGCTCAGTGCAAATTTTGCTAACACCACTGCCCTTTCCCTGAGCCCTTCTATTGTCATGCCATCTCAGAGCCACCCTGCCTGGGTCTCACTAACATCACAGAGAGCAAGCACTGCCCACAACAGGCAGGAAATCCGTGCAGACATCTGGACTAAAAGGAAAAGTGACTCCAACATAACAGCAGGATGCAAACAACCCACATAGGAGACTCCTCTGAAGTGCCACGTTCTGGTGAACAGGGGACACTGAACTGAAGGGCACTACAGGACCTTTTCTTCATAACACCACTATTTTCAAGAGTAGAAGACATAGATGACTTTCCTAACACAGAGAGACACAGAAAGGTAGACAAAATGAGGAGACAGAGAAATATGTCCCAAATGGAAGTAGAGGAAAAAATTAGAGGGAGATCTAAGTAAAACAGAAATAAGTAATATGCCTGATACAGAATTTACAGTAATGATCATAAAAATACTGAATGAAACTTCAGAAAAGGGTGGAGAACATCAGTGAGTTCCTTGACAGAGATAAAAAAAAAAAATAACTTATCGGAGATGGAGAACTCAATAAATGAAATTAAAAATACAACAGATGGAATAAATAGTAGGTTCAGGAAGCAGTGGAATGTATCAGCAACCTAGAGAACAGAGTAATGGAAAGTAATCAGACTGAAATACTATATAACGATAAGAACTTAGAGAACTCAGTGACACCATCAAGTGTAATAACAGTCACATTATAGAGATCCCAGAAGGAGAAGGGGGGGCAGAAAATATAATTGAAGAAATAATAGCTAAGAACTTCCCAAATCTGGAGAGGGAAACAGAAAACTATCTTTAGGAGGCACAGAGGCCTCCCAACAAATTCAACCCAGGAAGGTCCACACTAAGACACATAGTAATTAAAATGACACAAAATAGTGATAAAAAATTTTTAAAGTTGCCTCTCAAATTTTTTTTTAATTTTTTAAAATAAAAGGTATGCTTGGGTGGCTCAGTCAGTTAAGTGTCCAACTCTTGATTTGGGCTGACGTCATGATCTCAGGGTCAAGTGATAGAGAGCCTCTATATCTGCCCCTTCCCTGCTCTCTGGTGCTCTCTCTCTCTGTTATTCTAACAACAACAACAACTATAACAACAACAACAAATATAAAGGTTGCAAGAGAAAAAATAGTTACATACAAAAGAAACCCCATAAGGTTATCAGGTGATTTTTCAGCAGAAACTTTGCAGGCCAGAAGAGAATGGAATGATGTATTCCAGGGCTGAAAGGGAAAAATCTGCAGCCAAGAATACTCTATCCAGCAAGGCTATCATTCAGACTAGGAGAATTGAAGAGTTGCCCAGACTAGCAACATCAAAAATATTAATGGCCACTAAACTATCCCTACAAAAAAAGATATTAGAAGGGGACTTGGTAAGTGGAAAACAAAAACCATAGGCAAATATAAGAAAAATAGGAAACACAAAAGGAAACAAAAATTAACTATATCTGTAAAAATCAGTCAAGAGAAACACAAAGCAAAAGGATATAAAATATGATGCCAAATATCTGAAATGTGGAAGGGAGAGGAGTAAAAAATGAGTTCAAAATTAAGTGACCATCCATTTAATATAAACTGCTATATGCAGAAAATGTTATATATGAGCTGAATGGTAACCACAAATCAAAAAACAGTAATAGATATGCAAAAAATAGGAATCCAAGTATATCACTAAAGAAAATGAACAAACTGTGAAAGAGAAGAAAGGATCAGAGAAAAACTACAAAACAAGTAACAAAATGGAATAAATACATACGATAATTACTTTGAGTGGAAATGGATTAAATGCTCCAGTCAAAAAATGTAGACTGATAGAGTGGATAAAAAAACAAAACCCATCTATATGTTGTCTATGAGACTCATTTCAGACCTAAAGATTCCTGAAGATTGAAAGTAAGGGGATAGAGAAACATTTATCATGCAAGTGAATGTCAAAAGAAAGCTGAAATAACAATACTTGTATCAGACAAAATAGACTTTATTTCTTTTTATTATGTTACGTTAGTCACCATACAGTACATTATTAGTTTTTGATGTAGTGTTCCATGATTCATTTTTCGTGTATAACACCTAGTGCTCCATCCAATATGTGCCCTCCTTAATACCCACCACCAGGCTCAACCAACCTTCTACCCAACCATCCTTCTACCGTATCCCCTCTAAAACCCTCAGTTTGTTTCTCATAGTCTCTCATGGTTCATCTCCCCTTCTGATTCCCACTCCCTTCATTAATCATTCCTTCTCCTAATGTCCTCCATGCTATTCCTTATGTTCCATAAATAAATGAAACCATATGATAATTGACTTTCTCTGCTTGAATTATTTCACTTAGCATAATCTCCTCCAGTCCCATCCATGTTGATGCAGATGTTGGGTATTCATCCTTTCTGATGGCTGAGTAATATTCCATTTATATATGGACCATATCTTCTTTACCCTTTCATCTGTTGAAGGGCAACTCAGCTCTTTCCACAGTATGGCTACTGTGGACATTGTGCTATAAACATTGGGGTGCATATGGTCCTTCTTTTCACTACATCTGTGTCTTTGGGGCAAATGACTAGTAGTGCAATTACTGGGTCATAGGGTAGCTCTATTTTTAATTTCTTGAGGAATGCCCACACTGTTCTCCAAAGTAGCTGTACCAGTTTGCATTCCTACTAACAGTGTGAGAGGTTTCCCCTTCCTCCACAGCCTCTCCAACATTTGTTGTTTCTTACCTTGTGAATTGTTGCCATTCTAAATGGTGTAAGGTGGTATCTCAATGTGGTTTTGATTTTAATTTCCCTGATGGCTAATGATGATGAACATTTTTTCATGTGTCTGTTAGCCCTTTGTATATCTTCTTTTGCGAAGGCTCTGTTCATGTCATCTGCCCCTTTTTGACTTGATTATTTGTCTTTTGGGTGTTGAGTTTGAGAAGTTCTTTATAGATCTTGGATATCAGCCCTTTGTCTGTAGTGTCATTTGCAAATATCTTCTCCCATTCCATGGGCTGACTTTTAGTTTTGTTGACTGTTTTCTTTGCTGTGCAGAAGCTTTTTATCTGGGTGAAGCACCAAAATTCATTTTTGCTTTTGTTTCCCTTGCCTTTGGAGGTATGTCTTGAAAGAAGTTGCTGGGGTCACCTATGTTCTCCTCTAGGATTTTGATGGATTCCTTTCTCACAATGAGGTCTTTCATCCATTTTGAGTTTATCTTTGTGTGTGGTATAAGAGAATGGTCCAGTTTCATTATTCTGTATATAGCTGTCCAATTTTCCCAGCACCATTTATTGCAGAGACTGTCTTTTTTCCATTGGATATTTTTTCCTGCTTTGTCAAAGATTATTTGGCCATAGAGTTGAGGGTCTATATCTGGCCTCTGTATTCTATTCCACTGTCTATGTGTGTTTTGTGCCAGTACCATGCCGTCTTGGTGACCACAGCTCTGTAATATAGCTTGAAGTCAGGAAATGTGATGCCCCCAGCTTTGTGTTTCTTTTTCAATATTTCCTTGATGATTTGAGGTCTTTTCTGGCTCCATACAAATTTTAGGATTGTTTGTTCCAGCACTTTGAAAAATGCCCTTGGTATTTATTTCAGGATGGTGTTGGTGTTGAAAGTATAGATTGCTCTGGGCAGCATAGACATTTTAACAACATTTGTTCTTCCAATCCCTTGGTATAGAATGTTTTTCTATCTTTTTGTGTCTTCTTTAATTTCTTTCATGAGTGTTCTGTAGTTCCTTGAGTACAGATCCTTTACCTCTTTGGTTAGGTTTATTCCAAGGTATCTTTTGGGTTTTGGTGCTATTGTAAATGGAATCAATTCTCTAATTTCTCTTTTTACAGTTACATAGTTAGTGTATAAGAAAGCAACTGATTTCTATGCACAAAATAGACTTTAAAACAAAGTTTGTAAAAAGAGATAAAGAAGGACACTATATAATAATAAAGGGAAAAATTAAAAAAATAATAAAGAGAAAATAAAACAAGAAAATGTAACAATTGTAAATATTTGTGCACCCAACATGGAAGCATCCAAATAAATAATATAATAACAAACATAAAGGAACTTTATTGATAATAACACAATAATAGTAGAGGACTTTAATACTCCACTTACACTGATGGACAGATCATCCAAACAAAAAATCAATAAACAGTGGCTATGAATGATATACTGGACCAGATAGATTTAACAGATACATTCAGAACATTCCATCCTAAAACAGCAGAATACACATTCTCTTCAAGTACACAAGAAACATTCTCCAAAGTAGATCACATATTAGGCCACAGAACAGGCTTCAACAAATACAAAAAGAGCAAAGTCATACCATGGACTTTTTCTGACCACAATGCTAGGAAACTACAAATCATCCACAATAATTAATTAATTAATTCATTAATTAAAAGAAGAGATAATACCTTTTCTACTCAAACTATTCCAAAAAATAGAAGAAAAACTTCCAAATTTATTTTATGAAGTCATTATCACCCTGATAACAAAACCAGATTAACTAAACACCACAGAAAAGAGAACTACAGGCCAATATCTCTGGTGAACGTGGATGAAAAAAATCTTCAACAAAATTCTAGCAAACAGAATCCAACAATATGTTTATTCTTTTATGAGTGAGAGTAAAGTTTATTGAATAGATAGAATACAAACCTCCCAAAGAGAGAAGGGACTCCATAGGGTTGCCCCAGAATCCAACAATTTGTTTTAAAAAATCACTCAGCATTGGGGTGCCTGGGTGGCTCAGTGGGTTAAAGCCTCTGCCTTTGGCTCAGGTCATGATCCCAGGGTCCTGGGATCGAGCCCTGCATCGGGCTCTCTGCTCAGCTGGGAGCCTGCTTCCTCCTCTCTCTGCCTGCCTCTCTGCCTACTTGTTATCTCTCTCTCTCTCTCTCTCTCTCTGTCAAATAAATAAATAAAATCTTTAAAAAAAAATCATTCAGCATGATCAAGTGGGATTTATTCCTGGAATGCAATGGTGGTTCAATATTCACAAATCAATATGATATATCACATCCATAAAGAGAAGAGATAAAAACCATATGATCATTTCAGTAGATGCAGAAAAAACATTTGACAAAGTAAAACATCCATTAACGATAAAGCCCTAAACAGTGTAGGTTTAGAGAAAACATACCTCAGCATAATAAAGGCCAAATACCTGAAGCTAACATCATACTCAATGGTGAAAAACTGAGAGCTTTTCCCCTAAGGTCAAGGACAAGACAAGGATGTCCAGTCTCACCACTTTTATTCAAATTAGTACTGGAAGTCCTAGCCACAGCAATTAGACAACAAAAAGAAATAAAAGGCACCCAAATTGGTAAGAAAGAAATAAAACTTTCACTATTTGCAGATCACATGGTACTAGATATAGAAAACCCTAAAGACTCCACCAAAAATCTGTTAGAACTAATAAATAAATGAAGTAAGGCCACAGGACACAAAATCAATGCACAGAAATCTGTTGCATTTCTATATGCTAATAATGAAGTAACAGAAAGAGAAATAAGAAAACAACCTTATTTACAATTGCACCAAAAATAATAAAATACTTAGAATAGACCTAACCAAAGAAATGAAAAGCTTGTACTCTGTAAGCTATAAAACACTGATGAAAGAAACTGAAGATGACACAAAGAAATGGAAAGACATTTCTTGCTCATGGATTGGAAGAACAAATATTGTTTAAATGTCTGTACTACCTAAAGCAATCTATACATTTAATGTGATTTCTGTAAAAATGACAATAGCATTTTTAAGAGCACTATAACCAAAAAAAATCCTAAAATTTATGTGGAACCACAAAAGACCCTGAATAGCCAGAGCAATTTTGAAAAAGAGAAAAGCTGCATGTATCATTATACCAGGCTTCAAGTTATATTAAAACAAATATGCTAATCAAAACAGTATTATACTGGCACAAAAGTAGACACATAGATCAATAAAACAGAATAGAAAACCCAGAAATATTCCACAATTATATGATCACTTAATCTTTGACAAAGCAGGAAAAATATTCAATGGGAAAAAGTCCCTTCAACAAATGATGTTAGGAAAACTAGACAACTACATTCACAAGAATGAAACTGGAACACTTTTCTCTCACCATATACAAAAGTAAACTGAAAGTGGATTAAGACCTAAATGTGAGAGCTGAAACCATAAAAATCCTAGAATAGAGCACAGGCGGCAATGTCTCTGACATTGGCTATAGCAATATCTTTCTAGATATGCCTCCTGAGGCAAGGAAAATAAAAGCATAAATAAACTGTTGGGACTACATTAAAATAAATCTTGTGCACAGTGAAGGAAACAGTCAACAAAACTAAAAGGCAACCTACTGAATGGGAGAAGGTATTTGCAAATGACATGTATGATAAAGGATTATTATCCAAACTAGAACTGATACAACTCAACACCCAAAAAACAACTAATCCAAGTAAAAAATGCGCAGAAGAAATTAACAGACTTTTCTCCAAAGAAGATATCCAGATGGCCAACAGACACAAGAAAAGAAGCTCATCATCACTCATCATCAGGGAAATTCAAATCAAAATAACAAGATATCACTTAACACCTTTCAGAATGGCTAAAATCAGAAACACAAGAAACAAGTGTTGCAATATGAAGATATGAAGAAAAAGGAAACCTCTAATAGTGTTGGTGGGAATGCAAACTGATGCAGCCACTATGAAAAACAATATAGAGTTTCCTCAAAAAGTTAAAAATAGGACTATCTTAACATCCAGGAATTACACTACTGGGTACCTACCAGAAAAAGGAAAAAAATACAAAAACATTAATACAAAGGAATACATGCATTTCTATATTTATAGTAGCATTATTTATGGTAGCCAAATTATGGAAGTAGCCCAAGTATCCATTGAAGAAGAGGATATATACATATATATAAGTACACATATATATTTACACATATTTGTATATTATGTTTTATTTACACATATATATTTATATACATATATACATATATAAATACACATATATATTATACCACACACACAATGGACCATTAGTCAGCCATAAAAAAAGAATGAAATCTTGCCATTTGCAATGACGTGGATGGAGCTAGAGAGTATAATGATAAATGAAGTAAGTCAGTCAGGAAAGACAATTACCATATGGTTTCACTCATATGTGGAATTCATGAAACAAAACAAATGAGCAAAGGAAAAGGGTAAGGGAGAGACACAAACCAAGAAACAGACTCTTAACTGTAGAAAACAAACTGATGGTTACCAGACAGAGGTAACTGGGGAATAGGTGAGATAGGTGATAGGGATTAAGGAGTGCACTTATGATGAACACTGGATGATTTATAGATTTGAACCACTGTATCGTACACCTGAAACTAGTATTACACTGTATGCTAACTATATTACACTGTATGCTAACTAACTGGAATTAAAAGAAAAAAAGAAAAATGGAGAAAAACAGAGGATACTGTCAACAACAACAACAAAAATGGCAGGAAGGGCATCAAAGTCTCTCACAAACAATTTTGGCAAGGCCTAATATCATCTGGGACCCTGAGAGAAAAAAATGTGGACAAACCCAGTTTAGTCTTGCTGATCCTATGGAAAGCATTGCAAAGGGAGGGCAGTTTGCTCCCTGAAGGAAGGCTAAGAAGGGCTGGGTGTATTGCTGAGTGCCCTTCCACTAGCAGAGGAGTTTCAGGGGCAAATACCCCCCTATCCCTAAAGAGTAGGGGTTAGGCCAAAGTTGTCCTCTAGCACATGCAGTGGGGGACAACCAGAGGCCTGATGTTGAATTGGCTGTTGGTTGGTCTTTCACTAACAAACAGACTGTACTAGCTCTAACAGACACTGGAGCTGAGTGCACACTTGTTTATGGAGGACCCTCAAAATTTTAGAAAGAAATAAAAACTATTGGGGGGAGGGGGGTTGGACGAGGGTGGGGGGTTACATTATATGTTTAAATAAAAATAAAATAAAAAAAAGAAATAAAAACTATTGGTGAGGGCACCTGGGTGACTCAGTGGGTTCAAGCCTCTGCCTTCGGCCCAGGTCATGATCTCAGGGTCCTGGGATGGAGTCCCACATCTGGCTCTCTGCTCAGCAGGGAGCCTGCTTCCTTCTCTCTCTCTCTGCCTGCTTCTCTGCCTACTTGTGATCTCTGTCTGTCAAATAAATAAATAAATAAAATCTTTAAAAAAAAAAAAACTTGGTGATTATGAGGGACAAATTATCAAGGCCATACAGATTCTTCTCTACCTAGATGAGCAGGCTTCCTTCCTGCTCTTTTTATTTATTTATTTATTTATTTATTTATTTATTTATTTATTTGTCAGAGAGAGAGAGAGAGGGCACAGGCAGGCAGAATGGCAGGCAGAGGCAGAAGCAGGCTCCCTGCTGAGAAAAGAGCCTAATGTGGGACTCAATCCCTGAACACTGCAATCATGACCTGAGCTGAAGGCAGCTGCTTAACTGACTGAGCCACCCAGGTGTCCCTTTCCTGCTCTTTTTTAGGGTCTATTTCCCCCACTCCTGAGTATATTTTCAGACATAGGTATTTTGCAAGATCTAGATCTAACCACAACAATGGGCAAATTCAGTTTGCATATTTGAGTAGTGAAACCCATAGTCATGGGTCATGCAAAATGGGAATCTGTACAACTACCATACCCAAAGAGTAATAAACACAAAACTGCAAGCTACTTGGGGGGCATAATAAGATTATGACCACAATTAGAGAATTAGAAAAGGTGGGATGATCAGGCCTGCCTGAAAGCCATTGAATATTCTTCTTTGGCCTATAAAGAAATATAATGGGACCTGGGGAATGACAAGATTATAGGGAACTCAATGAAATTATCTACCCATCCTAATATGACATTATTGTTAGAAAAAAATTATGGCATCCTTTAAGACATCTCATTATGTATTGGACTTGTCTAACACCTTTTTCAGCATTCCATTAGGATTTGACTCCAAGACAGTCCACCTTCAAATAGAATGGGAGACAATGGACCTTTCAGGCATTGCCCCAAGAGTATGTCCATAGTCCCACAATTTGTCAAAGGAGGGTAGTCAGAGATTTGGAAAAATGGATATTGCCAGAGGAGATGGTGCTTTCTCATTATCTAGATGATGTTAAGTTAACCTGTAATGATTCATCTTCCTTGTCTCAAGCAGATGTCGTTACAGGCATACTTAAAGTCAAATGGATGGAAGGTAAATACCAACAAGATCCAAGGGCCAGATCAAGCAGTGTAGTTCCTGGGCTTCAGCTTGTTGGGTAAGACAAAAGTGATGCTAGAAGCGGTCATTGATAAAATGCAAACCTTCCTAATTCATAAAATGGTAAAGAGATTATAGGCTTTTTCTTGGCTTATTGGGTGACTGGAGACCTTTTATTCCCCATCTAGTACAGATGCCTGGTTAAGAGGAGAAGCCAATGGGATTGGGGTGCTAACCAACAAGAGGCTTTCTTAAAGGCAAAAATGGTAGTAAAACAAGTACAGGTCCTGGGGATATAAATGCCAGGTGTGAGTTGTGAATTAGCATAAATTCATATCCAGAAGGGTTTGGCTTGGATTTATGGCAAGGACAGAATGCAAGACAAATCCCATTAGGATTCTGGGTCTCAATTATGGAAGGGAACAGAAACCAGGTATATAGTCTATCAAGAAACAACTATTAGCTGTATATTTTACACTGCAGCAACAGGACTGACTGCCTACCTATGCTGATATGAACCTCTCTGCTGGTAGGAGGATGGATTAAGGATATGTTAAGCAAACCCGAGAGTACTTTGTGCCCAGTTAAGCACCTTATGGAAATGCACATTATCTCATGAACTTCACTTGTTAGTAGGGCTGGTCACATACATCAACCCACCCAGTTTCCAGAAGTCAAGGACATTATGCCACCTACCCCACAGGTAAAGGAAGGAGTAGGCATGCCTCCAGTCGATACATGGTACACTGATGGCAGTTGTTAGGGAAACCAGCCTGTTTGGCGTTCTTCTGGCATCTGATTGGATTTTGATGTACTTTGGTTCAAAGAAGAAACTAAACAGAGTAGTGAATGTGCAAAATTGAGAGTGGTATGAATTGTGTTGATGCATGAGCCCATACCCATCCATTTGGCCACTGACAGCTGGACAGTGTGGGAAGTGTTAAGAACATGGATATTGCAGCAGCACAAAGAAGTCTGGGGTGGTTTTTTTTTTAAGATTTTTTTTTAAATTTTATTTGTCAGAGAGAGTGAGCACAGGCAGACAGAGTGGCAGGCAGAGGCAGAGGGAGAAGCAGGCTCCCTGCTGAGCAGGGAGCCCGATGCAGGACTAGATCCCAGGACGCTGGGATCATGACCTGAGCCGAAGGCAGCTGCTTAACCAACTGAGCTACCCAGGCATCCCAGAAGTCTGGGTTTTATTAAACATACCCCTGTGAGGAGCAAAACTATGGAAAGATATTTGGAAAATATGCCCCAAGCCTGATGCAGCCATCCAAGTATTGCCCATGTCTGCTCACTCCCCATTCACACTACCAGGCAATCATGAGGCAAGCATTCTAGCCCAAGCACAAGCTAGAGGAAATGTTGACCACATCTGATGCAGCAGAATGTGTCCACTGTAAGTTGGAATACTGAAGTCCCAAAAACATTCGGGAAATAGTAAAAAGATTGCATTTGTCTTTAAAATATTCCAATTAAGAAGCTGCTGACAAGAACTGCCCCCAGTGCCATATGCTGGGCATAATGGGTGAACTAAATGCCCTGTTTCTCATTGGGAAATAGATTATAGAGACCTTTGCCAGTATCAGAAGGACACAAACATCCACGAACCTGTGTGGACATGTCCATAGGACTTATACAAGCCTTTGTCCATAAAAGAGCTAATCAGGCTGCAACTACAAAGGAATTAACAACGCTAGAGGGCTCAGATAGGTAGTGACCAAGGGACACATTTTACCAACCGTGAAGTCCAAGAATGGGTAGACTTTCTACCTGTCATCCAGTCCCACTGCAGCAGGCCTAACTGAAAGGGTGGATGGACTAATAAAAAACACATTAAAGACTGTCACCAGACGGTTCCCCCAGAGGATGGTCTCTGAGACTAACAGAGGCAATTTGACTCCTTAATGCCATGTCTATAGCAGTACAGACATCCGCATATGAATACCTAACAACATCCTTGCGGCTCTGGTGCTAGGGTTACAGGTATTGTCGGGAGGTCTGAGGCCTATCTGGGAAGAAGGACTCATTGTGCGATTGCCATAAAACCTCCTACCTGATAAGACTTTAGTTCATTGGGGATTGGCTTGGAGTGCCACCCCACACAGGGTGGCTTGGTGTCCTAATCCCTTGGGGCCAAGGAGTCACATCTGGTATTATTCTTAACCCCCAGTTCTACCTTGTCAGGGCCCAATGCATATACAAATAACTGCTTCTCAATCTCTGACACTTGGTATGGAGGCAGGGTTGTTAGTATGGGAGCCACTTGAGATGTCTATGTACAATATAGACAAACCCTCTAAGAATACTAAGGAACAAAATATATGGTATCACTCCCCAGGGAAAATACCTAACCCAGCAGTAGTATTGACTGACGGAGATCAAACGATTACCATGTTGCTACTAAATGAAGATTTACAATACCTATTGCCTATAAAATATTTGTCTTATTGCCTCTAGCCTCCTATTGCTGATGTCTTTCTTTCTGTCACATCAGGAAACATCTTCCTGTCATATGCCACTACTTACATTGAAGTTCACAATCACTCCAACTGTTAGGTCTGAGGAAAGGCCTCTTTACCATTTATCAGTTGCTGGAGAACCATAATTCTAAGTATTTTCTTTGGTCTGATAGCTATATTAGTATTGTTGCTGTGGCATAGGAATGTAAGTCACCTCCCAATATCTGACTCTAGGGTCATCATGGAAGAATGGTGTATAAAGATGTTGAGGGTAGAGTGTAGTGTTGTCAACTGACACTGACTCCATCTTTGGCCCTCCATCTTGTTCATGCCCAAGCAATGGCCTCCCTCAGGGTTACATGTTCTGAGCCTTGTGGAGGTTAATGAATGCCCTGACCAGAACGTGGGAAGGCTTTTTCTGATCTTCCCTAAACTGGTACACAGAAGGCTCCACTTTCAGATAACTAGTAGATAACTGGTGCCCAGCAGGTACCACTTTAGATAACTAATAGAGAAAACTGGTGCACAGGTGGGGCCACATTAGATAGCTACCCTTTGACCTCCCCCCCCCCAACCTGCACCCCTGCACTCTATAAAAGCTGTAGACTAAGGTCCAACCTAGGCAGAGAATAGCTTCTTGGTGCCTGGTCCATTGTCTGCCAAATCTCCCGTCCCTCCCCGCCTTCCCATCTGAAAGTTACCCTGAGTAAAACTCTGTGTAAATGGCATGGAGTGGCTTCATTCATTTTTCAGTTGTAAAGTGCCTTCTTAGTCTGGAGGATACTTTTATTGTCCCTCCTCCACTTTCTAACAAAATGGCTATCTTTTAAATTTCTGTACCACTTTAAAAGAAGTTGTAGACACCATAATCTCTCCCTTCACACTAACCCTAAGTATAGGGACTTTATTTTGGTGTGCCTCAATGGCTTAGTCAGTTGAGAAATCTGGATTTTGGCTCTGGGTATGATCTCAGGGTTATGAAATCGAACCCTGCCTCTGCTCCAGTCTGAGTGTGGAGCCTGTTTAAGATTCTCTCATTCTCTCCCTCTGCAACCCCTACCCCGCTCATACATTTTCTCTAAAAAAAAAAAGAAAAAAAAAAGAATATTGTCCTATGTAACCATTATCACACCCAGAATAATTAACAAAAATTCTTTAAATTTTGCCATGTAATTATGCCATGTAATATTCATTTTTATCTTTTATATAAAAGCTAGTGTTTTGAGCCAGAACTGAATTAGGATTCTTGTGTATATCACATTGTTGTAACTTTTAAAGCTCTACCATCATCACTCTTTATGTTAAAAAAAAAAAAAGTCCTAACAATTATTGTTTATTATTTCCAACTATAATTTAGACATATTTTGGGTGCCTAGGTGGCTTGGTTGGTTAAATCTCTGACTCTGTTTTTTTTTTTTTTTTAAGATTTTATTTATTTATTTGACAGAGAGAGAGAGAGCACAAGTAGGCAGAGTGGCAAGCAGTGGGAGAGGGGCAAGCAAAAGGAGAGGGAGAAACAGGCTCTCTATGGAGCAGGAAGCCTGATGTGGGGCTGGATCCCAGGACCCTGGGATTATAACCTGAACCAAAGACAGATGCTTAACTGACTGAGCCACCCAGGTGCCCCTAAACATCTGACTCTTGATTTAGGCTCAGGTCATGCTCTCAGGGTTGTAAGACAGAGCCCTGCCTTGGGCTCCACACTCAGCTGGGAGTCTGCTTGGATTCTCTCTCCCTCTTCCTCTACCCCCCAACCTCCACCCCTACTCACTGCAGGTTCTCTCTCTCTCTAAAACTAAAATTTAAAAATTTAGACATTTTTGTAAAGTTCCAATTACTATTGGATTTTTACTAGACTTCAACTGAACCTGTACATTATCTTGTGCAGAAGTGAACATTTTTTTTTACTATATTTAGGTTTTCCTTACAGCATCCTCTTTGTTTCAATATTAAAATGTTTTCTCTTAGTGAAGCTTTGTTTTTTATAATATAAATTTTGAGTATTTAGTGTTATCATTATTTCCAAGTGTTGTATTATGAATGCAATTTTTCTCATTTTAAGCAATCATTGCTGATGTAAAGGAAAAGCTATTGAAACTCTTTTATTCAAATTAATTTCAGTTAGTTATTTGTGAACGCCTACTTATAAAAATTAAAATAATGAAAATTGACAAGCTTTAATACAGGGCTATGATTTATATAGGGCTAAGACTTAATACAGGGCTATGATTTCCAAAATAATGTGGTTTTGTTGTTGTTGTTGTTGGTTTGGTTTTTTTTTTTTTTGTCAGAGAGAGAGAAAGAGCAAGCACAGGCAGACAGAGTGGTAGGCAGAGGCAGAGGGAGAAGCAGGCTCCCTGCCGAGCAAGGAGCCCAGGACGCTGGGATCATGACCTGAGCCGAAGGCAGCCGCTTAACCAACTGAGCCACCCAGGCGTCCCTGTTGTTGTTGTTTTTTAAAGATTTTATTTATTTATTTGACAGACAGAGATCACAAGTAGACAGAGAGGCAGGAGGAGAGAGAGGAGGAAGCAGGCTCCCTGCTGAGCAGAGAGCCTGATGCGGGGCTGGATCCCAGGACCCTGGGATCATGACCTGAGCTGAAGGCAGAGGCTTTAACCCACTGAGCCACCCAGGCACCCCCAAAATAATGTTAAATAAAATTGTTAATTGTGGGCTTCCTTGCTTGTTTCTAGATTTATTTTACAATTATTTATAATGTTGACTCTTAGAAATTCTTATGCACTGTACTTCAATGAAGACACCTTTCTTGGTCAAAATACCCCTTTATTTAGCTGATTAGCTTACAGCTATCTCTATATTCCAGTTATGAAAAAACACTTCACTGAACATATGTATGTTTCATAGGAATCCTCAATATATATCATATTTGCACATCATCTATAGCTGAACTCAAGGAAACAACTACACAAAAGAGCACTAACTTGGATCAACATGGAGATATTTTCTTCCAACCATAAGAATGTGACAATCTCTACTGAGGTGAGATAGTTGTAAATGAAAACTATATGCATATTCCTGAGAAACTCTTGTCATATAACTCTACAGTAAATTTTGGTTACTTTCTTTCTTCCAGATTACTGGACATGGAAGATCTCAACCTACAGGCAGGGGCTGTTGGGTTCAAACAGTTCATCTGTGTGGTTTGTTTGGGATTTTTAAAACTTACGCAGAAACTATCAGCTATAAGGAATTACTACCTAAATCATAGCTGTAATGAGTTTTAGATGTGCTGGCTTAACATGAGAAAGTGTATACATCAGAGGTCAATCAGGAAAACAGAAATCACTCTGGGCATTTCAGGCAGAGGGTTAATATTAGGAATCAGGTGTTTACAACATTGAAGAAGAGAAAGTCAGAGGAAGTTACCACCGGCTTCCAGGTTTGAGTTGTTGCTGTGGTCCTGAAAGCAGTGAGTTGTGGCTGTCACACAAGAACTACAGGAACTGGCCACCAATCATTATTGTTATCTTGTTGCATAGAGACTAGTAACTTACAGTGATATACATTACAACATTTCCCATCTGCTTCATCCCACATACCTGTCCACTGCTGCAAGAGGAAGAAAGAAATGACTTTTGCCTCTCTTCTGCCTAACTAACATTGAGCGTATTTGTGGCTGACTGTAAATTGCATCCAAGATCCTGGAGGAAATGTGATCAGAGAACTACAGTTCCAAGACTCTCCAGCATTTGTGATACAGAGAACAGAATAGAAGGGAGTGGAAATGCATTTTGGATAAAGAAAAAGAAGCAGTCTACTTCTTTGGCTACTCAGCAACCATACTTATCTTCATATTTGAGTTTACAAATAACAGCAGCAAAAATAGCCTGCTTCCTCCTAATGTAATGCAACAATCTCTTATACAAAGGAAAGCATATCCACCTTTTCCTCTGAAAGGGGACAGCCAAAATCTCTTCAATCATTAAGAATGATATTTCTAGTTCAGTCATAATCCCCCCTTGATATTCTATACACAGTGGATTAATTTATAATGTTAACTACCACCAACACAACTTATACGAAGTAATAAAAAGGGGAACAGGAAGAAAGGTTGATAAAGCACATATATAACAGAACATGAAAAAGTGTACATAGGAACTTCATGCTTGTTTCTGCAACTCATCATTGCACTATAACTTATATTTATAATCTCCTTAATAAACTACATATATCCTGTTCTCTTTTTTCCTCAGCCAGCATCTTAGCTGGTCATGATTTTCTACTAGCAATGGGATGACCCAAACCTCCACTTCTGAAGGGTCTTTCTAGGGTTACTATACTTTTCCATTACATTTTAGTCATTGGACATGGGAGTACTGTGAACAGTGTGAAGCAGTACTGTGAAGCAGTAAACCTACCTTCTGTTTATAATTAGCATCAATTGCCTCACCTTCTTTGCTTGTTGATTTAATGGCATGAAGAGTCCCAAATGTCCAGGTGGCAGCCTTAGCTTCCAGTTCAATAGGATCATTGTTGTATTTCCTGAATTGGAACATTACTTTCTTTGGACCTAAGTTCTCTAAATCAACAGAGCCAAAAACTAGAATGAGGGTAATCTTGCACTGTTAAGCCCATATTGAACTCCTTGGACATTTTCAACATGACCTCACTGAGCAAATACCGGGGTGGTTAGGGACAGATTCTGGCTGACATACACAGAGTGGGCAGTCTTGTCCACTTGATTATTGGGAGCCTCACATGCAATCAGTGCTCTCTGGTGAATGTTCATATGGAAAGCTATTATTTTCTCATTTTGTGACATTCTAAGAGGTCCAAGCAACCTCTCTTCTACTCACTGATCCTCCAGTCTTGTTTTGCAACAACCCATTATCCAAAAAACCATTAGCCGCTATCCTAGAGTCTGAGGTTTGTAGCTCTGGACATCTCTCTTTCCAAATGAATTATTTCAAATTCTGCCCATTTAGAGAATTTCTCTTTCCTGCTGTCCTTCAAGGCACTTCCTGAGTGTGACTATAGTTTTATATAGTAGTTCCATTTGGTTTTTATCAAATATCATGAAGAACCAATTGTGCATCAAGCCTAAATTCTTTCTTTGATGAGACAATACATGTGGACTGAAAAGGAGGAGTCAATGTAGAACAAATAAGTGTCACAGGACTCTAAGCACTTGTTTATGAAATTACTAGAGCATTCAGAAACTGGTTGAACCCATCTACTGGATGTTAGAATGGATACCACTTCTACTTGAAGTGACTCATTGTAACGTATTCAGTTTTGTGGCCTATTATCAGTCCAAGAGCTATTTCTCAAAAAGAGCATTTTGTTGCAGGAAAGGGCATGGATTCACTTCAAAACCTATGTTTCTACTCTGTGTTCTCCTATTAGTGTTTACCAGACAGGCCAGCATTGGATTTACACATATGTGCCATAGACAGGCCAACAGTGGATTTACTAGGTCATGAATCCCAAGGGTTAGACAAGATTATATTTCCTCTTTCATTGGCTCCACTAAAACCTGGCAACTTTATAGGTAAATAAGTTGGAGTAGTACACATAAATGTGACATACACAGCCTCCAAAATCCAAACAGGCCCACCAAGCATTGTGCCTCTTTTTGAATGGTAATGGGTTTAAGGCTTACAAAACTGTCTTTTACTTTGAAGTGAATAGCTCAACATGACTAATACCACTGGAGCTTTAAGAATTTTACTGAGGTAGTGGATTCCTGAATCTTAATGAGGTTTATCTTCCACTCTGTTACATGTCTTACCAAGGACAAACTCCTGCATTCTGCTCACCAGTTCCTTCAAGCATCATGTCCTTCAGGAGGGCAAGACAGTCCAAGATCCTGGCAGATTATAGCATGACAGAAAGTTGAAAAGTTGACACAGCCCTGTGGTAGGATAGGCAAGTATACTGCTTCTGCTGACATGTGAAATTAAGTGCTTCTGGTGGTCTTTGCCAATTTGTATAGAGGAAAAGTAGTTTTCCCAGATTAACAGTCACATACCAGTAGCACAGTACTATGGTAATCTGTTCTAGTAATCAGAAGTAACAGCTCCAATTGGAATTATCATCAGCATAAATTTTCATAATCCATTATCAATATAAATGTATGTCTTCTATATAGATCAAACAGAAATGTTAAAAGAGATATGAGCCAGACTTCTGCTGCTGGAAAAATGCAGTATTAATTATAACTAATTATAACTCAAATCCCTGGTTGAAATACATAAGGCACCTATCAGAAGAGTCTGAAAGGTGGAGAAAAGGAGGTGGCCTAGGCACTTTAGGACTTGAAAAATGACCTAGCAGTGAGATTCCTGAGGTTTTTATTTTGCCTCATGTGTATTCAGGCTTCAGGTCAGGGGAAACCTGCCCTCACTAGTCAAAAGAATGAGAAAATGGTGACTCTGAAGGATAAAACCTGTTTGACTATACCTGTCCTACTCCAGGTAGACGCCATGAAAAAAGCCAAACCCATCGCCCTCATAGCTGGGTCTGGCCAAGACTGTAGGATAGAGCCTTGCTGGCATCCCTGTCCTGCACTAAGAGAGGCAGCACTCC
This sequence comes from Taxidea taxus jeffersonii, assembly GCA_003697995.1. Taxonomy (NCBI): domain Eukaryota; kingdom Metazoa; phylum Chordata; class Mammalia; order Carnivora; family Mustelidae; genus Taxidea; species Taxidea taxus. The sequence goes on along the minus strand of ML110410.1, from coordinate 18,473 downwards.
TTGAACCAAGTTCTATAGAGATATGAGATGGGACACTTTCGACTGTCACTGCATTAAGAATGCCATTCCAGCTCAACTCTCTAGTTGAGAATTAGAAAAGGGAACTGGAAAATGGGATTCTTTAAATCTGTGTATGAAGTTGTGAGCAGACCTTGGAGTGGACAATGCATGAAACTGACCACAATCAACACAGCACACGGAACTGTGTGGACTACTGCCCAGGTTTTAAATTGTTCTGGGAAGTACCCAAGTGGGGCAGACCAGAATAGCACTGCAAAGGGTTTGAAAACTAATTGACATTTCAAATACAGCCCACAGAAATGGGCCAGGATATGCATTCTAAACTTAAACAGTTTGACTGCCTTATAAAATGGAAGATTTATTTTTATTTTTTTAATGGAAGATTTAAATAGGAACCATAGTCTCATAATATTCAAAATGTCCTGGATAAAATACAAAGTTACTAATCATACTGAGAATAAGGAAAATCCTTAACTTAATGAGAAACATAAAGAGGAATTAAATAGAAATTTTAGAACTGAAAAATACAATGAATAAATAGAAAGTAAATCAATGGCTGGAGTTTACACAGGATGGAAAGGACAGAGGAAAGAACCAGTGGACTTGAAAGTAGAGCAGTAAAGGTTACCCAATCTGAGCAACAAAGAGTAAATAAGAGAAAAAAAATAAACAAAGCTTCAGAAACATATGAAAATATAACAAAAGGTCTAGCATTCATGTTTTTGAAGTCCCAGGAGAGGAGAAAAAGAGAAAAGGGCTGAAGAAAAAAATAATGTTTGAAAATTTCCTAAATTTGGTAAAAAATACAAACCTACATCTTTTTAAAAAAGATTTTATTTGACAAAGAGATTTTATTTGCTGAGCAGAGAACCCGATGTGGGGCTCGATCCCAGGACCCTGAGATGGTGACCTGAGCTGAAGGCAGAGACTTAACCCACTGAGCCACCCAGGCACCCCCAAACCTACATCTTTAAGAAACTGAGTGCTAGGGACTGAGTTGTACTCCTCACCACAATTCATATATTGAAGTCCTAATCCCAGTGTGATTGTTTTGGAGGATAGGGGCTTTAGGAGGTAACTAATGGTTAAATGAGATCCTAAGGGTTGGGGAACTAGTCCAATAGGATTGGTGGCCTTGTAAGAAGAGGAAGATTTCTTTCTTTTGTCTTTCTTTCTCTCTTCCCAGCCCCTAACCCCTCCCTTTTCTTATGTACACACCAAAGAAAGGCCATGTGAGCACCTAGCAGGAAGGCATCCATCTGTAAGGCAGGAAGAGAGTTCTCACCAGGAACTGAATTGGACTTTCTAGCTCCCAGAACATAAACTTCTGTTGTTTCTGCCCACTCTATGGTATTTCATTATGGCAGCCCAAGTTGACTAAGACACTGAAAAATCTCAAATAAGATAACCACTCTCCCTAAAAATGATAAACCCCAAAAAGTTCATGCCAACTCAAATTGCTAAATACTAAAGACAAAGATAAATGCTGAAAGAAGTAAAGAGAAATGAGACCTTATCTATAGGAAAAAAGTCTTTGAATGCTAACAAAATTTTATCAGAAACCATGGAGGACAGAAACACATGGCACATGTTTTTCAAGTGCTGAAAGGAAGGAAGAGTTAACCTAGAATCCTTTGTCTTCTGAAAGACCTTCCATGAATGAAAGGGAAATCAAGTTATTCCCACAATAGGAAAACTAAGAATTAGAAGCTAGCCTTTAAAAAAAAAAAACAACTGAAGGACATGCCCTAAACAAAAAGAAAATGATTCAACAAAACCCCCCAAACACTCTTGGGACGTCAAGAAAAAAGAAATACCAAAGGAAAGAGCAAAAATATGGGTAATTTCTGCTAGCTATGAATTCTCTCAGTTTTCATCTGAGGAGATCTTTCTTTATTTCTTGTTCACTTTTTTTTTATAGTTTCAAGTTTTTATTTAAATTCCAGTTAGTCAACATAAAGCGCAACATTAGTATCAGATGTAGAATTTAGTGATTCATCACTTACAACACCCAGTGGTCATCACAGTAGGTGCCCTCTTTAATACCCATCACGAATTTAACCCATCCCCCCACCCATCTCCCTCCATCATCCCTCAGTTTGTTCTCTAGAGTTAAAAGTCTGTTTCCAGGTTTTCTTCTCTCTCCCATCCCCCCAACCCCATGTTCATCTGTTTTGTTTCTTAAATTCCATATATGAGTAAATCATATATCATACGGTATTTGTCTTTTTCTGACTAATTGTGACTAATTTATTTCACTTGGCATTATACACTTCTAGCTCCATCTTGTTCACTTTTGTGGGTTTTTTAAAAAAAGATTTTTATTTATTTATTTGTCAGAGAGAGGGAGACCATGAGCAAGGAAGAGTGGCAAGCAGAGGGAGAAGCAGGCTCCCTGCTGAGCAAGGAGCCTGCTGTGGGACTCAATCCCAGAACCTCAGGATCTTGACTGAGCTGAAGGAAATCCCTTAACTGACTAAGCCACCAAGGTGTCCCTCTTGTTCACTTTTGCAGGATAATTTTACTGCATAGGATCCTAGGGTGGTGTTTATTTTTATTAGCTTAAATATTTCACTACAATCTTTTATTTGCATATTTTTATTTATAAGAAATCTGATATAATTCTTATTTTTGTTCCCCTAAAGGTAAGGTATTTTTACCTCTGGCTTTTTAAAAATATTTATATATTATGTTCAATTAGCCAACATATAATACATCATTAGTTTTTGATATCGTGTTCTACAATTCATTTTTTCTTTCTCTCTCTTTTTTTGTAAAGATTTTATTTTTATTTATTTGACAGACAGAGATCACAAGTAGGCAGAGAAGCAGGCAGAGAGAGAGAGAGGAGGAAGCAGGCTCCCCGCTGAGCAGAGAGCCCGATGCGGGGCTCGATCCTAGGACCCTGAGATCATGACCCGAACCGAAGGCAGAGGCTTTAACCCACTGAGCCACCCAGGCACCCCTGATATTGTGTTCTACAATTCATTAGTTGCATATAACACACAGTGCTCCTCACAACATGTGCCCTGCTTAATACCCATCACCCAGTTACCCATCTCCCAAACCCTCTCCCCTCTGCAACCCTCAGTTTGTTTGCCAGAGTCCAGAGTCTCTCATGGTTTGTCTCCTCTCTGATTTCTTCCTATTCAGTTCCCCTTCCTTTATGTCATTCCTTATATTCCACATATGAGTGAAACCATTGATAATTGTATTTCTCTGCTTGACTTATTTCACTTAGCATATCCCCTCCAGTTCCATCCATGTCAATGCAAATAGTAGGTATTTATCCTTTCTGATGGCTAAGTAATATTCCATTGTATATATGAACCACATGGGGTTTTTTTTTTAAGGTTTATTTATTTAAGAGTGAGGGAAGAGCACTGAGCAGGGGAGCAGCAGGCAGAGGCAGAGGGAGAAGCAGACTCCCCACTGAGCAGGGAGCCCAATGGGCTCAATCCCAGGACCCTGGGATCATGACCTGAGCTGAAGGCAGATGCTCAACTGACTGACCCACCCAGTCTCTCCTGAATTATATCTTCTTTATCCATTCATCTGTTGAAGGACATCTTAGCTCCTTCCATACTTTGGCTATTGTGGATATTGCTGCTGTGAACTTGGGGTGCATGTGGCCCTTCTTTTCACTACATCTGTATCTTTGGGATAATTACCTAGAAGTGCAATCGCTCTGTTGTAGGGTAACTCCATTTTTAATGTCTTGAGGAACCTCCATACTGTTTTCCGGAGTGGCTGTAAGAGTTTGCATTCTCACCAACAGCGTAAGAGGGTTCCCCTTTCTCCACAGCCTCTCCAACATTTGTTGTTTCCCATCTTGTTAATTTTTGCCATTCTAACTGGTGTGAGATGGTATCTCATTGTGGTTTTGATTTGTATTTCCCTGATGGCTAATGATGTTGAATATGTGTCTGTTAGCCATTTGTATGTCCTCTTTGGAGAAGTGTCTATTCATGTCTTCTGCCCATTTCTTGACTTAATTATTTGTTTTTTGGGTACTGAGTTTGAGAAGTTCTTTATAGATCTTGGATATCAGCCCTTTATCTTTAATTTCATTTGCAAATATCTTCACCCATCCCGTCGGTTGCCTCTTAGTTTTATTCACTGTTTTCTTCACTGTGCAGAGCTTTTCAGCTGGATGAAGTCAGAAAAGTTCATTTTTTGCTTTTGGTTTTGAAAGAAGTTGCTGTGTCCAAGGTTGAAGATGTTATTGCCTATGTTCTCCTCTAGGATTTTGATGGATTCCTGTCTCATACTGAGGTCTTTCATCCATTTTGAGTTTATCTTTGTGTATGGTGTAAGAGAATAGTCCAGTTTCATTTTTCTGCATGTAACTGTCCAATTTTCCCAGCACCATTTATTGAAGAGAATTTTTCCCATTGGATATTCTTTTTTTTTTTAATTTTTTGAAGATTTTATTTATTTATTTGACAGACAGAGATCACAGGTAGGCAGAGAGGCAGGCAGAGAGAGAGGAAGGGAAGCAGGCTTCCTGCTGAGCAGAGAGCCCAATGTGGTGCTGGATCCCAGAACCCCGGGATCATGACCTGAGCCGAAGGCAGAGGTTTTAACCCACTGAGTCACCCAGGCGCCCCTCCCCCTTGGATATTCTTTCCTGCTTTGTCAAAGATTAGTTAAATATAGAGTTGGGGGTCCATTTCTGGGCTCCCTGTGCTGTTTCATTGATGTATGTGTCTTCCTCAGTTTATTTCATAAGTGTTCTGTTGTTTCTAGAGTGTAGATCCTTTACCTTTTTGGTTAGGTTTGTTCCTAGGTATCCTCTTGTTTTTGCTGTTATTGTATATAGAATTGATTCCTATTTCTTCTACTTTAGTCACATTGTTAGTGTATAGAAATGCAACTGATTTCTGTGCACTGATTTTGTACGCTGCCAATTTGCTGAATTGCTATATGAGTTCTAGTAATTTGGGGTGGAGTCTTTTGAGTTTTCCACATAAAGTATCATGTCATCTGCAAAGAGAGAGAGTTTGACTTCTATTTTGCCAATTTTAGTGCCTTTTGTATCTTTTTGTTGTCCGATTGCTGAGACTAGGATTCTAGTGCTATGTTGAACAATAGTGGTGAGAGTGGGCATCCCTGTCATGTTCCTGACCTTAAGGGAAAAGGTCTCAGTTTTCCCCCTTTGAGAATGATGTTCACTGTGGGCTTTTCATAGATGACTTTTATGATATTGAGTTATGTTCTTTCTATCCATATACTTTGAAGAGCTTTAATAAGAAAAGAATGTTGTATTTTGCCAAATGTTTTTTCTGCATCTATTGAGAGGATAATATAGTTTTTGTCTCTTCTTTTGTTAATGTGATCTATCATGTTGATTGATTTGCAAATGTTGAGACATGCTTGCATCTAGGAATAAATCCCATCTGCTCCTGGTGAATAATGCTTTTAATGTACTGTTGAATCTTATTGACTAGGATCTTGTTGAGTATTTTGTCATCCATGTTCATCAGGGATATTGGTCTATAATTCTACTTTTTAGTGGGGTCTTTGTCTGGTTTTGGGATCAAGGTAATGCTAGCCTCATAGAATGAGTTTGGAAGTTTTCCTTCCATTTCTCTTTTTTGAAACAGCTTCGGTAGAATAGGTATTATTTCTTTAAATGTTTGGTAGAATTCCCTGGGAAGCCACCTGGCCCTGGGCTCTTGTTTGTTGGGAGATTTTTGATTACTGACTCAATTTTCTTGCTGGTTATTTGTCTGTTCAGATTGTCTATTTCTTCCTGTTTCAGTTTTGGTAGTTTGTAAGTTTGCAGGAATGCATCCATTTCTTCCAGATTGCCTGATTTGTAGGCTTATAGCTGCTGGTAATAAGTTCTAATAATTATCTCTATTTCCTTGTTATTAGTCATGATTTCTCCCCTTTCATTCATGATTTTATTAATGTGGGTCCTTTCTCTTTTCTTTTGGATAAGTATGGCCAGAGGTTTATTGATCTTATAATTTTTTTCAGAGAAGCAGCTTCTAGTTTCATTGATCTGTTCTACTGTTCTTCTAGTTTCTATTTCATTGATTTCTGCTCTAATCTTTATTAATTCTCTTCTGCTGCTGGGTTTAGGCTTTATTTGATGTTCTTTCTTCAGGTTCTTTACATGTAAGGTTACCTTGTGCATTTGGGATTTTTCTAATTTTTGGGGAAAGACTTGGGTGGCTATGTATTTCCCTCTTAGGACCACCTTTGCAGTATTCCATAGGTTTTGAGCCAATGTGTTTTTATTTCATTGGCTTGCATGAATTGTTTAAGCTCTTTAATTTACTGGTTGAGCCAATCATTCTTGAGCAAGATGCTCTTTAACTTCCAAGTGTTTGAATTCCTTCTAGATTTCTTATTTTGATTGAGTTCCAGTTTCACAGCATTGTGGTCTGAAAATACACAGAAAATAATCTCAATCTTTTTTTTTTTTTGGTTGAGACCTGATTTGTGACCCAGTATACGATCTATTCTGGAGAAGGTTTTGTGTACACTCAAGAAGAATGAGTGTTCTCTTGTTTTAGGGTGGAATGTTCTGTAAAAATCTTATGAAGTCCATCTGGTCCAATGTGACGTTCAAAGCTCTTGTTTGTTTGTTGATCTTCTGCTTAGATGATCTGTCCATTGCTATGAATGGAGTGCTGAAGTCTCCTACTATTAATGTCTTATTATCAATATGTTTCTTTATTTTGGTTGTTCCTTGGTTTATATAATTGGCTACTCCCATGTTGGGGGCATAGATAATTACAATTGTTAGATTTTCTTAACAGAAAGACCCTTTAAGTTTGATATAGTGTCCCTCTACATCTCTGACTTCAGTCTTTGCTTTAAAATCTAATTTTTCTGATATGAAGATTGCTACCCCAGCTTTCTTTTGAGGTCCATTGGGGTGATAAATGGCTCTCCATCCCCTCACTTTCAATCTGGAGATGTCTTAAGTTTCAAATTGAGTCTCTTGTAGACAGCATATGGATGGGACCTGCCTTTTTTTTTTAAAAGATTTTATTTATTTATTTGACAGACAGAGATCACAAGTAGGCAGAGAAGCAGGCAGAGAGAGGAGGAAGCAGGCTCCCCACTGAGCAGAGAGCCTGATGTGGAGCTCGATTCCAGGACCCTGGGATCATGACCCGAGCCAAAGGCAGAGACTTTAACCCACTGAGCCACCTAGGCGCCCTAAGACCTGTTTTTTTTTTTTTTTTTAATCTGATCCGAAACCCTGCATCTTTTGATTGAAACATTCAGCCCATTTACATTCAGAGTAATTATTGAAAGATATGAATTTAGTGCCCTTGTATTGCCTACAAAGTTCCTGTTTCTGTAGATTGCCTCTGTTTCTTTCTGGTATATATTACTCTTGGGGTCTCTCTTCACTTACAGAATCCCCCTCAATATTTCTTGCAGAGCTGGCTTGGTGGTCACATGTTCTTTCAGTTTCTGTCAGTCCTCAAAGCTCTTTGTCTCTCTGTCCACTCTGAATGAGAGCCTTCCTGGATAAAGTGTTCTTGGCTGTATGTTATTCTCACTTAGTAACCCGAATACATCTTGCCAGCCCTTCCTGGCTTGCTGAGTCTCTGTGGATAGATCTGACATTATTCTGATGTTCCTCCCTCCATATGTAAGGAATCTCCTCTCCCTAGCTGTTCTCAGGATAGCTTCTTTGGGTCTAAGATTTGCTAGCTTCATTATTATATGTTGGGGTATTGATCTGTTTTTATTGATTTTGGGAGGGGTCCTCTCTTGCATCTTGGGTGTGAATGCTTGTTTTTTTCCCCAGATTAGGGAAGGTCTCGGCTATGATTTGCTCAAATATACCTTTAAGCTCGCTCTCTCTCTACCCCCTTGGGGGCCCCAATAATTCTGACACTGGAATGTTTCATGGCATCATTAATCTCTCTAAGCCTTTTTTTGTGGGCTACTAGCTGCCTGTCTCTGTCTTCTCAACTTCCTTCCTTTCTATCAGTTTATCTTCAAGATCACTTATTTTCTCTTCTGTATCATTGACCCTAGCTATTAGAGTAACAAGTTTATACTGCATCTCATTCATAGCATTTTTATGTTCAGCCTGATTGGATCTCATTCTGCCCTTATGCTCTTTTCAAGCCTATTTATTAACTTCTTCCAGACTGTCTTCTGAGGGAGGGGCTTGCTGCATTGTTGCTCAGGTATCCCCGCCTGGGTGGAGATGTCCCACCCCCTGTCAGGGGAATTGGCTCAGCACAAACTTGGTCCTCTGTGTGGCTTTTGTTCCCTGGAGGGTTTCTGCATCTCTCCAGAGGATCAGAACAAACATGGCTGCAGCCAAACCTCTGGGCCAGAACAGAAAGATCACTGTCTGCCCTCTTTAAAAAACCCTTCAAGACAAACAGTCTGCACTACTGTATGAACCAAAAACCACAGCCTCCCGCAGTGGGTGCTGCTGAGGCTAACTCAGAGGTAGTCCCAGGGGCCTGGGGGTGCCACTGCCCTTTGTGAATCTAAAACCAGGAGTGGCTGCAGGCTTGCAGTCCTAGATTATGTCTGGGTGCTGACCAAATGTCCTTTCTAAGCCACTACCACCCTGCGAGCTTTTACCTGGTGGTGGGTGCAGGCTCCAGTGTTTCTCAGGCTGCTCAGGAAAAGAGGGATTACTGCCCTGCCAGGCTCATGGTTTGTAACACCCTGATCTGAGAGTCCCCCTCCCTGGGCTCACTGACCATAACCTGCTTGCCAGCTCCACTGCTAGGGCACTGTACCGGTTCAGGCATCCCTGTTCACTCTGACTCATCAGATCCCAAGACCACAATGCCTTATCTAGAATTCTGTCTTTTCACTTCCAGATTCCCTTTCAGAAAGGGATGCCTCTCAGTAGAGCAGATTTCTAAGGGTTCTGATTTTGCACTCCAGTGTTATATCACTGTCCAGGAGCCAACATATGGAGGCTCCTTCCCCCTTCTGTTTATCTTTTGATATCTGCCCACATATGGAGGCTCCTTCCCCCTTCTGTTTATCTTTTGATATCTCCCCACAGATTCACAACTCTGCATGTCCTATCTTGCAAAAAGCGGTCACTTTCCTGCTTGTAGAGATTCAGAAATATATTCTTACATCTCAGGCTGATTTTGTGTGTTCAAAGTGGTTTGACAGATATCCAGCTAAATTCTGTGGACCAGTTGAAATGGGGTCCCCTACCCCCCAACCTTGCCTCCCTCTCCCTCTGGCTTTTAAAAATATTTTATCTTTTGGGGCACCTGGCTCACTCAGTGAGTAGAGCATGTGACTGTTGATCTTGAGGTTGTAATTCTGAGCCCCACATTGGGAAGTGATTATTTAAAAATAAAATCTGTTTTTTCAAAGATTGATTGATCGATTTATTGATTGATTAACTTTAGAAAGAGAGAACACACATGCAAGTGGGTGAGAGGGGCAGAAGGAGAGGGAGAAGCAGAGAGTCCCAAGCAGACTCCAGCCTGGATTGCAGAGTCCAATGTGAGACTCAGTCTCATGACCTTGAGGTCCTGATCTAAGCCAAATCCAAGAGTTGGTGGCTTAACAAACTGAGCCACACAAGTGCCCCAATAATAAAATCTTTTAAAATTTTTTTCATTTTTTTCCTTGGTTTTCTTCAGTCTGAATATGATATGCCTAAGTGTTGTTGTATTTCTCTTGCTTAGTGTGTTCTCTGATCTTCCTGGATCTGTGATTTTGTGTTTATTTTAATTTTTGAAAGTTTTCTTATTATTACTTCAAAAATTTCCTTTACTTTCTCTTTTTCCTCCTCCTAATATTCCAGTTATGCACCTTTTGAAATTCTCCCATAGTTCTTGGATGTTCTGATCTGTTTTTTGTTTTTGTTTTTGTGTTTTTCATTCTGTTTTCTTCTTCTGAATTTCAGTTTGGGAGAGTTCTATTGACTTATGTTTGCATTCACTAATTCTTTCCTCAGCTGTGTCAAGTCTACTCATCATCACTTAGAAGGCACTCTTCATGTCTGTTACAGTGTTTTGATTTCTATCATTTCCTTTTGATAATTTCTTGGAGTTTCCATCTCTCTGCTTACATTGGCCATCTGTTCCTACAAATCATCTAGTTTTTCTACTAGAGTTTTTAACATGTTAATCATAATTATTTTAAATTCCTTGTCTGATGATTTCTACATCTGTATCAAATGTGAATTTGATTCTGATGATTTATGTCTCTTCAAACTGCCTTTTTAAAAAATTTTTGCATGTCTTGTAATTTTTTATTGAAAGCTGAACATGATGTATTGCATGATAAGAACTGAGGTAAATAGGGCTTTGGTGTGAGGACTGATGCTAGTTTGGCTAGAGTTGTATTGTGTTTAATGTTTGCTGTAGCTAACAGTGACAGGCTTCCAATTCCTCGAGTGTCCTTGTTTATCTTTCCCCTGTTGCTTGTAGGATTCCCTAGTACTCTTCCTCAGAGACAGCCTGTCCCTAACAGCAATTTTAGTTGTTTCATTGGAGTCCTATTTATGTGGTGGTGTGTTGTGGTAGAGGAGAAGTGGTTTCTAATGTTCCAGTTAAATATAGGCCTATGTCTTGGGCTGTGAACCTCTAACTGTATCTTCCATGATTTAGCTCTCTCACCCCTACCCCACCTCATACTCCTTTCCTTGGCTGCAGGGTTCCCAATCTATTCTCTTGAAGCACTAAACCTAGTTGAATTTTTTTCCTCCACTATGTGAGATAAGAAGGCTGGAGGGGGCTGGAGTGGAAGGATTTCCCTTCCCTAGTTTGGATAAACTTGGAAGTCCTTTTCTTTGGAGAATAAATCTTTGTTGTGAAGATGGCTCTGGGCATATTTCACAGTGATTATTCTTTTCCTTTTCCTACCAGTGCTAGGGGTAGATATTTCTTGGATTTTTAGCCTAACTGTGGTGGGGCTCCTAGAAGTAAAGTCCATGAAAGTGTAGACCCCACTAAAACTGTAGCCCCCCAGGAATTTCTCCCTCTCAAGTTAGTCCACAGTCAGCACCCAGTGATCCATCATATTGTCATTACATATTCCTCCCAGTTTCTAACTCTAGCAGCTTCTGCTCTAGGCAAGCAAATCTTGGCTATATCTCTATGGATGAGCCTGTCTTACCAGATTTCAAGGTGGCATTTTGTACTGCAATGTCGGTTTTCAGAGGTGTCCAAAAGTCATTGATTTTTAGTTTATCCAGCTTTTTCTTGTTGTAAGGACAGAAGTGATGATGTTCATGCTCTTTACGTATTGGAACTGAAGGCAGAGGTTCTAAATCTCCATTTATAATCAAACTTCCATGACATCCCACTATAATTAGTGGACCAGAGTAGTTTGTTTTGGATCTGCAGAATTTAGCATTATCTTGGAACTAGGTTCCAGTAACTGCCCAAAGTTTGGGTATTTTCCTTTGCTTGAAGTATTAGTCAGTGTTCTCCAGAAAAACAGAGTCAATTATATATATATCAAAAGAAGTTTTAAGAAATTGGCTCCTGTTGGGACACCTGGGTGGTTCAGTGAGATAAGCGGCTGCCTTTGGCTCAGGTCATGGTCCTAGGATCCTGGGATTAAGTTCCATGTCCGGCTCCCTGCTGAGGAGGAGAAGTGGTCTCTCTCTGTCAGCCACTCCCCCTGCTTTGTGCACGCGCGCCGCGCGCGCTCTCTCTCTCTCTGACAGATAAATAAATAAAATCTTATAAATAAATAAATAAATAAATAAATAAATAAATAAATAAATTGGGGCTGGCAAGTCCAAAATCTGCATTAGCATGCTAGCAGGCTGAAGACATAGAGAAGAGCTAATGCTATAGTTCATGTCTAAAGATTATGGGGGAAGAGCCAATATTACAGTTCAAGTCCAAAGGCTCCCTGTTGCAGAATTTCCCCGTGCTTAGGGGAGATCAGTTTTTTTGTTCTATTCAGACCTTCAGCTAATTGGATAAGGCTCACCCACTTTTGGAGGAGGTCAATCTGCTTTCCTCACAGTCCACTGATTCAAATGTTAATTTCAACCAAAAACATTTTCACAGGAACACTAGAATAAGGTTTGACTCTATATATCTGGGATTGTGGCCTAACCATCACACTTGGTAAATGGCCACAGGTATCTTTAGGGGAGTTTAGGAAGAGGATTTATAGTGTATATGTATAGCAGAGTTATAAGATCTTTTCTCAGGTGTTCCTTTTTTTTTTTTTTTCTATTTTATTTATTTTGACAGACAGAGATCACAAGTAGGCAGAGAGGCAGGCAGAGAGAGAGGGGGAAGCAGGCTCCCCGCCGAGCAGAGAGCCCGATGTGGGGCTCGATCCCAGGACCCTGAGATCATGACCTGAGCTGAAGGCAGAGGCTTTAACCCACTGAGCCATCCAGGTGCCCCTCAGGTGTTCTTTTTAAAGATTTCCTTCATTTGGGAGGCTCTGGGTCTATGAACTGGCTAAAGAAAACTACTTGAGAGGCTGTGTCTTTATTTGGGTGACATATCAAATTTTGGTTCACCAGATTAAGGAAGATTTTCATAGGTTAGTCATTAATTAGCACAAAGATCCCTGTGGATCAAGCCTGACTAGTTACTATTCTGACTCTGCTGCCCTTTACAGCAAACTTGCTCCCTTTTCTCTGTTTTCTAGTGCTGCCACTGGCTCTACCACTCAGGGACTCTATCATTACCACTGAAAACAAGGAGCACACTTCAACAGTGGTATCTTCTACCATCATCTCATATATGCAGACACAGAAAATACAGGCTTTTTAAGAATACTCCTGCTTCTCTTAACAATGGATTTCTCAATGTTAAGGTGAAGTGATTGTCCTCTGGACCTTCCTGAGGGATACAATGAAAGGCTTGAAGAGTACATTGCACATGATGAAACCATCCCAACATTCCTATCTCATTAAGCCTTTGGAACCTTTCTTCTCTGTTATGCCAAGAAAGTTTTAGTATATTAACCTAACTTAATAAAGGCCATTGGTGAGTCTGGTTTCAGTCAACCAACTCAGCAAACTCTTAGAGCCACTCCTGACTGATTGAGCTGATACACTGAATCCAGAATCTCTGATGCTACTAACATATCAGTAATTTCAATATTATTTTCCTTGGTCTAGAACCCACTCCCACACAGTACTGACCCAATCCTCCAGTACTGACATATATGAACAATATCTTGCCATTGTTTCCCTGTGTAGGCTTCTCCTCTGGTGTCAGGCATCTTACTCATTTTCCCAGGGCATGCTGAGGTCTGAGTCTTGTAGATCTAGAGGTAAAGAAGTATTAACATACCTTTGCAAGATTAATGCTTTAGTGAAGCCATTATAGGATCATCAAGCAAGGGATGGTCAGCATTTCAAAGAGGGGATGAGGAACAGCTTCAGCTGTCAGAGGGACTCAGTGAAAGTTGAAGGTTCACGATAATCAAATTCAACCCAAACTGCTAAAATGTCCCTTTTCCAAGTTAAGACTTAGTTTTTAATTAATCCCAAACTTTCACATGTGAGACCTGATAAAGCTGTGAATTCAACTTGTATGATAACTGGGCAATCCACAGGATCAAACATTGGGTGTGATTTTTTTTTTTTTTTGGTCTCTCAAAAGAGTTTAATGAAGTATAATTTTGATATAACAAAGCAGAGTGGTATAGGGCAAGAAATTGGATTGACATAATGACAGGAAATGAAACTGAGAGCTGTCTAATGGTGAAGAACACCCCAAAGGCCATCCCACTGGATCCTTCCACACAACCTTTTCCTACATTTCCTCTAGTTGTCAGAATATCCCTCTTGGCTTCTGGATTGGGTGTGATTTGTAAATACCTTCTCTCTGCAGCTAAAGAAGTTAAGAGATTTTATTTTAGAGTGGTTGAGCTCTCTAGTTCTCTGAACTATCATTTTATCTTGTAAATTCTCTGGGGCACCTGGAAACCACAGGCCCTCCCTATAGTCCTTGTAGATATTATTCACACCACAAAGGTCTATCAGCAACTAGTTCATCTAACAAAGACCTCCCTTCAGTAGTTACTTAATTCCCCATTGATAATTTAACTGTTTCCATTTCATGACAATGACTATCATTATCTCACTAGTGACAGTGTTATCATTTTTCACTAGTGACAGTGTTATCATTTACTTCAAACAGAACCAGGTCAGACAGCTAATCGCAGGTTCCTGTCTTTGGGGCTTAATTTCTTTCTTTTCTTTTTTTAAAGATTTTATTTATTTATTTGTTAGAGAGAGAGAGCACGCGAGCACAAGCAGACAGAGTGGCAGGCAGAGGCAGAGGGAGAAGCAGGCTCCCTGCCAAGCAAGGAGCCCGATGTGGGACTCGATCCCAGGACGCTGGGATCATGACCTGAGCCGAAGGCAGCTGCTTAACCAACTGAGCCACCCAGGCGTCCCGGGGCTTAATTTCTTAAAGCTACTTTTTGTCTCTGTTACAGGTTCTCCTAAGATTTATTTAGAAAACATGGAGTATTTCAAACAGAGGAGGATTAAAATGCCAGGAATAGGTGTATATAAAAACCAGTGGAAGAACTGCAAGAGCAAAAAACAGAGTAGATAGACCACCACTATTTTCAGGTAAACCACTGAAGTTCAATGAGAAATTTCTGCTGCCTCTTATGTTGGAAAACCAAAGGACATTTCCATTGAGGGACACAGCTGCCCTGCTGTACCAGTGTGGATGGCTGGTAAGGAAGAACTCCATGTCTGCTACCACTCATGCATCTGTCTGCTGCTGTCAGAGAAATAAGAAAATGATTTCTGCTTTATCACATTTTCTAGTTCTCACACAAGTCCATCTTGTTGATAGAAGATTAATAATATCCAGAATTTGGAGCCAAAGGAATCCGGTCATTATAGTTCTCTGCCTTTTAGTCCCTATGATACACAGAATGTACTAGACAGGAATAGGGATGGGATCCCACACTGAGGGTATCTCCCAACTTTTATGAAGGCTGTAATTTCCATTCCAAATGAATGAAAACCTCAAAGACATTCAACCCAGCCCTTCTGGATCACCACTGCTCCTGCTTGC
Source organism: Taxidea taxus jeffersonii (assembly GCA_003697995.1). Classification (NCBI taxonomy): domain Eukaryota; kingdom Metazoa; phylum Chordata; class Mammalia; order Carnivora; family Mustelidae; genus Taxidea; species Taxidea taxus. The sequence continues at coordinate 3,456 of ML110410.1, read as the reverse complement.
CAGATGCACACATTTTGCTTACTGTTTTGTTTTATACTTTCTGCCTCTTTGCTTAGTCTATGCGCCTGTCAGCTAGGGAACCCAGAATGTACAGAGGATGATTGAAGGAAGAAGCTTAGAGGAGAAAAGAATAGGTTCTACTTATCTGTAGTCTAAGTGATGTTCTGATGACTTTTGGCCAGTCTTATTTTCCCCATATTAGGACAATCATAATTTTGAAAGTTCATTCTTTGTTTTTGTTTTTTTTTTAAAGATTTTATTTTTCAGTAATCACCACACTCAGTGCTGGCTGGAACTCACTACCCAGAGATCAAGAGTCACATGCTGTACATACAGACTGAGCCAGCCAGGTGCCAGAAAGCTCACTTTTTAAAAAAGATTTATTTATCTATTTTAGAGAGAGAGTGCATGAGGCTGGAGGGGGGATTGCAGTGGGAGGGAGAGAGAAACTTTAGCAGACTCAGCACTCAGCGCCAGCTGAGCTGGGGCTCCATCTCATCCTGAGATCAGACCTAGGCTGAAAGCAAGAGTAGCCTCTTGACTAACTGCATCACCTGGGTGCCCCTTCAAAGTTCATTCTTTTTCTTTTTCTTTTTTTTTTTTAAAGACTTTACCTATTTGACAAAGAGAGATCACAAGCAGGCAGAGAGGCTGGAGGGGGTGGGGGTGGGGGAGCAGGCTCCCCGCTGAGCAGAGAGCCTGGTGTGTCCTTAAAAGTTCGTTCTTTTTTTTTTTTAAAGATTTTATTTATTTATTTGACAGACAGAGATCACAAGTAGGCAGAGAGGCAGGCAGAGAGAGGAGGAAGCAGGCTCCCTGCTGAGCAGAGAGCCTGATGTGGGGCTCGGTCCCAGGACCCTGGGATCATGACCTGAGCTGAAGGCAGAGGCTTTAACACACTGAGCCACCCAGGCGCCCCTAAAAGTTCATTCTTGATAAAAATGTCAAGAGATAGCTGGAGAACTTAGAGGTACACAATTTTCTAACTAAGATGATAGTGCAAAATATATACCTCAGTATCTTTTGCATTCCCTCCCTCCCCACATTATGTATGGGGAGAGATAGAGAGAGAAGTGATTCAAGCCTACTGTTGGGACAGTTCTTTCAATGCATAATCTCTTTAAATCCATCCAGCTGTGTGAGTTGAAAAAACCTGAAGCTCAGAGGTTGAGTAACTTGCCCACAATCATAACTATAAAAATACTTTCATCTGTCCATATGGGTTTCCATGAAATATAACCAGGAACGAGACCCTAAAATTAATTAATGGAAACTAATTATTTGAGCCTGGCTTCTCTATCAGAATCATCTTTCATCTCAGCTGAGATGAAAGCACTTCGCCCGCAGTTGTGCAGAGGGATCCCGCGCCAGTGCGGTCCCGGACCTTAACCCCAAGCTCATGGATCGCCCTGGTACTCGCAAGAGCCAGAGAGGGAGTAAGAGTGACTGAGGATGGCAGGCTCTGGGCCAGGAGCAAGACTGCTGAGGGCCGAGGGGAGTACCGGAGGGGGCGGGGTGGCTTGTGCCCCGCCCCTGCCCCTCTGTCCACTCCCATTGGCAGAGCCTTTCCTGGCCCCATCCCACCGCCCGCCTGCAGGGAGACGCTTAAAGTGTGCGGAGCAGGTGCCTCGCGTGGAGCAACAACTTTGCGCGCGTGTTCAGGCTGAGCGGTGCGTCCATTCACTGCCCACGAGCGCGCATCCGTCTTTTCAGCCGGTGGCCCAACGAGAAGGGGCTCCAGGCAGAAGGCAACAGCCACCTGGCTGTGACCAGAAGAGGCCCAGAGCGCGGCTGACCCTCGCGGGCCGGGGCAGGGGACTGTGGCCGCGACCATGCAGACATGCGCCAGGGCCTGGGGGCTGCGTTTGGGCTGTGGAGTCGGGGGCGGCCGCCGCCTGGCTGGAGGCAAGGGACTGCTCTGGGTGCCGCGGGGCCGTGACAGCAGCAGCTGCGGCGGGGATAGCAGCAGGGCTGGGGACTCGCGCCTCCTCGAGCGCCTCCTGCCCAGACACGACGACTTCGCTCGGAGGCACATCGGCCCTGGGGACAAAGACCAGAGGGAGATGCTACAGGCCCTGGGGCTGGCGGTAAGGACCCCACCCGGCCTTCTAGGGCCTCCTTCCATCCTGCCCGGTTTCTGATGGCGGGGCCTCTCGGCCCCCGCCCGGAGCTCTGCTTTGCTCCGCGTGGGACCGGCTCCAGGGTCTGGGGCCCTGGCGTGGAAGCGAGCCCGCGAGCTTGGTTCCTGTGCCCCAGCCTTCTCTCACCCATTTACTTTCTCCACCCGCTCTTCGCGCCTCAGAACCTTACGTTTTTCAACCCAGCTCGCCCTCCTGATGAACCCTAACTTTGCAAAAGGAGGACCACCTGGTTTATCCTATTATCTCCGGTTGTTGGCTGAAATCAAACCTGGAGTGGTCGAATCACTAACCGAATTCATTTGCTTTCCTCCAAGTGATTTCTGGTTTGCTCAGTTCTTTTAAAAAAAGAAACCGTAATTAGGCGATTTAAATGAGGTTCCCACAAGCCTTTGTAGATGCAAAACACTGAGGTGACTCTTTTAACTCCCGAAGCACTTTCCTCTCCCTTTGATGTTCAGGGACTTATGTTTTAATTTTAGAGCATTGACGAACTGATTGAGAAGACGGTCCCCGCCAGCATCCGCTTGAAAAGACCCTTGAAAATGGAAGACCCTGTTTGTAAGTTGCCGGGAGGACTCCCTTAGACTCCGCTTGTTCTGACCTATTTGTCTTCTATGGTCTCTGAAAATACAGCTCTGGGTTAGGATTGCCCAGTACTGGGAATATGTTTATTAAAATAAAGCAGCGGCAGGAGACGGTGGAATATTTAGTTCCTGGAGCAGTCAGTTCTGTACCCTAGGTTGGCGTCCATGGCTCACCTTTCTAGGTTTTTATCTAGGCGCCCGCAAACTTCCCATCGGAAGGCAGTGCACAAACGCGTAAGCAGGACTCCCCACTTCCCAGGCAACCATCCCACTCCACGGTTCTCATATCCTTTGGGTTGAGAAGTGTCATTACCTCTGTGCAAGTCAGGATACTCTGAGGGGAAGAAGGAATTGCCCATATCATACAACTATAGAAGAGGATATGCAAACTCCGCCCCAAACTCCTAGCCCAATTTTCTTTATAGGACTGCAGCTGCACATTGTTTTCTTATCTCAGGTCCAGTTTCATTACTTATGCTTAGTGTAAGGCAGCAGTACTCTTCAAGATAAAATGATTTTTGTAAAGAAACATGCAAATAAGATTTGTGCTTGGTTTAAAAAGCTTAGTTTACTCATAGAATTAGAATTTTCTAATACATTTCAATCTCTTTATAATCTGAAGACTAATTTTCAGAGGTATTAAAGATTTTTATTTATTATTTGAGCGTGAGAGAATGAGAGCGTGAGAGCAAGCGCACACGCGCCCGAGAGAGAAAGAGAGAGAGAGAGAG
>ML110409.1:13831-34754 GCA_003697995.1 Taxidea taxus jeffersonii | reverse complement strand
CTCTCTCTCTGCCTGCTTCTCTGCCTACTTGTGATCTTTGTCTGTCAAATAAATAAATAAATAAATCTTAAAAAAAAAAGTGGTGGGGAAGATAATTTCAATAGTGTGGGAAGACTTCTGATACAGGATTTAAAAGGAACAGGTAATTGTAGAGTTAAGTGCACCTAACCCAACTTGGGAGTTCAGAGAAGGCAAATGACTTTCTCAAAGAGGTACAGCCAGTTTGTAGCACTTTGAATCTTTCCTGGCCATTTTCTAAACACCTGGGAGTCATAGTAATAAGATTGTATGTTGTCTGCCTATTATCTTAATATATGGGTAAGGTGCTCTCTGTTTTTTACAGAGAGCCTTTCTATGACAATTATTCATTGAGATATTATTCAACTTTTTTTTTTTTAACTTGCTTTTTCTTCCAACCAGGATAAAAGGAATGGGATAGAGATACCAAGAAAAAGAAACCTTAAACTACAAAACAAAACCCAGGAAAGAGAGAAGTGTTGGGAACATGAATTAGGAGATTGAAATACATGTCAAACTGTAAGAATAAAACATTGAGGGTATGGGATTTGTTAAATTTTATTAAGCAAATCTTCTTAGTGATTCGTCACATATATTTTTAGCCATCAGTCAGTAAGAAATTTGTGACAAAGTCCTGATTTGGCTTTAAGGAAAGATTGTACCTGTGGATCAATTTAGTAGAACCTGGGGGTCTGGGGTGCCTGGGTGGCTCAATGGGTTGGGTGTCCAACTCTTGATTGGATCTTGATCTCAGGGTCATGAGTTCAAGCCCCATGTTGGGCTCCACTCTTGACATGGAGCCTATTTAAAAAAAAATTGATAGAATCTGGAACTTATTTGTTTCAGTATGAACAAGCAGGTTTCAGATATCAGGGAGCCAAAGAAACTTCCAGCATTGTTTTATGAATGATGCAGTATGAATGAACAGGCCTTTCATATCTTCATTCTGAGCTCTGCCCACAAACCAGAGGTCAGCAGGCTCTTTGATCCAAAGGGGGAGCACAACGCCTAGAGGTGCTGGTGGTTCTGGTGGTTGATACTGTGGGACAGGTGGGGATAAAAGAAAAAGGGAAGAAGGGCCAGAAGATAAAAAGAGAGACTGGACGAAGCGAAGAGGGAGAAAGAAAGAAAGAAGGAAATGGGAGAATTGATAACTGTAGTTTGTTGCACACTGCTAGCCACTGTACTAAGCACTTTGCAAACCTGATCTCAGTCCTCACAACAGCTCTATGATGTTGCTGGTAGTATCTGTTTTACTGATTAAGATATTGAGGCTAAAAATGGTCATTTGCCAAAAGTCATATGGCTAGTAAGTAGCAGACCTGTGATTTGAGCTCAGGTCTTTCTGCCTCCCAAATCCAACACTCCTAACCATAATGCAGGGAAGGGAATATATTTACCTACTGTGTTGTGGGAGAGGGTTACCACCGACAACCACCTGGACTGCTCCATGGCTGGCTCTGGGAATTTTTTTTTTTTTCTCTAAGTTTGTAGACAAGTCTTTAACAGAATGAAGATCCCCTAATTGGATTTGCCTGTTATCCAATATTGCACACCACATCACATGCTGTGCTTCAGTTCCCTACATGAATCAGTTAGAACCTTCCCATTTAGTCTAATGAACCTTAATTTCAGACAAAGGTAACTGTCACCTTTTGTTTCATCCTGTGCTTTTATTTTTCAAATACCAGAGCCGACCTCTGAACTCAATCTGCACTTGCCTATTGATGCATAAATATCTATAATATCACAGTAAATTAAATTCTTTTTTAAAGGGTTTCTATTTAACAATCTGTCAGAACTTTCACAGTATTTGATTTCTGGTCTCCTCCGTCCAGTGACAGGTTTATCTCAATATGGCTTGATTAATGAAACCTTTTATTTGGTGTAAGCACACCTATTATTACCATAATCTCTTAATGCTTGCTTAGGCAACATTGTGGTCTGGCGGCAGGGACTCTCAAAACTTCTAGCTTCTTTAGCTCCACCAGAACATTGGGTGAGATTAACGGGCCGGGAGACTGATGCCCTCCTAATGGGGAGCATGGTAATGTTAGTGTCAGCTAAATGATATAGCACTCTGTCTCAGAGCCTTGGCCAAACTCCTTTTCAACCTCTAGGGTTTAAGAAATGTTTCCGACTTAGTGCCAACAAATCCACCTTCCTCTCCATTGCTACCTTGTCCTTGCATGTCAGTCATTGGGAGGCATGGCTGACATCTCCCTTGGTAGCCAGGAAATTGCAATGTGCACTGTGTAGCTGAGAAGTGGGAAGAAGTCTAAAATAAAGGAATATATTGAAAAAGAGTGTCTTAATGAAGCCAAGGGGCCAGGCATTAATAGCTCTTAAGAAATAGAAATGACTTTATGATGGATATTCCACAAGCAACCTTTTCAGAAAAGAAGAGTACAGTTGAATTATGTTTTGTTCCTGACAAGTATTTACCTCTGAGAGGAGCTGCCATTACTGCTGGATTACCTCCTTTGCATCCTACATGCTTCCAAAGCCCTGGAAAAAAATATTTTGGATTTCACATAGACTCAAAGTTGTCACTCTGTTTTACTTTGCTATTAAATATTTAGTAATGTTGAAAGTGAGACATTGAAAATAAAATGTGAAACTTGTTTGTGCTGCAGAAATTGTCTTCTCTGCAGGTTTTTCCTCTCTAGTATTTTCTACACTGGTAAAATGATAGGCTTCTGCCGTATATTACACTGTTCCTTTATTTGTACCCCTGTCTGCCTCTAATGCTTAAAACATCTCATACTTTTTTTTTTCCCCTTTCTCTTTTCAGTTTGTTGTCATTGTGGTTTTAAGTGCAATAAAATCCACCTGGAGAGTTCTGCTGTTTTTAAACTTCCTGAGGAAGGAAAGAGAACAAGGTAATGTTCATAAATGTGAGTCAATGTCCTAACAAATAATTAAATCAGATAAAAGAAATGAGTGAGTCTGTTATTTAAAAAGAACATGTTTTTAAAGAGCAAGTTAGTTAAAAAGAGCTTTATGATTATTATCATTCTTTGTTCAGACTGAAATAGTCAGAAGGAAAATAACCCTTGAGACAAATAGAAAATAGTATTTGTTTATCTAGTGACTGTACCAGCTTGATTATTAATTTGATTGTGTTTGCAATTTGTTTTTAAATATATATATATATACAGACTTTAAAATGCAGAAAATTTTTTTCTGGAATGTCTGTAGTGAAAAGGAAAATACTACAGAGAATATTTCTTTGGAAGTGGTGACATCAGATTTTTATTATCAGTTTAGCTCTAACTGGATTAATTATAATCAGATTGAATAAATAAGTATGGTTAACTGTACTTTCAGAATTAGATATATAGTTTAAGAAGATCCATTCAATAAAATAAGGAAGTAGAGAACCTAGTTTAATTTAAAATGAGACTGAAAGTCAATCAAATAATTTTCAATTAACATAATTAATAATCAGGATCTTGTGTTCTGCTGAAAAGTATATAACATTTTTCTTCATTAAAAATATTCTTTGTAAGAAAATACAGAAGCCTCTCAATGAGATACTGGAGCGGAGGATTATTATAATTCTCTAACATGTTTCTTAGTTTTTAGTTTATTTCACATCATGCTTTTTAACCTTAGACAACAAATATTGTTGTACCATGAAGACAGCAAATCCAAACAATTACATATGTAGTCCAAAGGCATACACAAGAAAATCAATATTTGACATCTTTGCAACTCCCTCTTTGCAATAGCGTTCAATAGCTCTTATTCATTATACACTTATATCTCTTTCAGATTCGCCTTTGTCACTGGAAACCCATTTTTTTTTTCTCCTTTGACTTCCACATAACTTCTTTGCCCTGTACTTTTACAGATGCCTTCTGGCTATAAATACTAATGAAATCTCTTTGCTTAATTCAATTTTGCTGGTACACTTACAGTTATGACCTAACTTTCCCACGAGAGAGACTGATTGAACATTCCACTACCTTATGGATGGGAGCAAACATTCTTACAGAACTGGACTGACAATTTCCATAATTATAGAATTCACAGCCTAATGACCTTAAAAAACAATAAAAAGATCTCTTGTTAATTCCATTTCTGTTACTGACATTCAAGATATTTCATTTTTCACGGGACAACAAATTTACTTTTTTATTTTCCAAAGAGCAGTCTATTCTTTACCCCCAGATTAAATTTTCTGAATATTGAAGTATTCCATTGAATATTTAGCATTTCTTTGTCTTTTAAAAGTTAGAATATTTATGATCCTTAGAATGCGTTTGACTGATTTATAGCAATCAATTATAAGAGTACGTTTTCAAATAGCCCTTTTAAAAATGAAGAATAGAATAATTAAAAAGATCACAAGTCCTCCCTTGCATATAATTATTTCATTATTTCATTACAGCGTAGAAATTATTTTTGCTGACTGTGAGCAATTTTAATTGAGTGAGATCTGTGTTAATATACGATAGCAAGCAGTTCTTCCTAAGAAATAAGATCACTAATTGCCTAAATTTTTATTCAGTACAGTGAGTCTTATGAGTCACATTGCAATATAAACCTAATCACTAGGTAGAGTGGGCACAATACCTTTTCTGTAGTATAGATATCCTAAAAGCATAACCTGCCTGCTAATGTATACCTTCAACAGGTTTATTACCTTATTAAGCATTTGTTTTAAAGAAAATTCTTTTTTTTTTTTAAAGATTTTATTTATTCATTTGTTAGAGAGAGAGAGAGCAAGCACAGGCAGACAGAGTGGCAGGCAGAGGCAGAGGGAGAAGCAGGCTCCCTGCCGAGCAAGGAGCCCGATGTGGGACTTGATCCCAGGATGCTGGGATCATGACCTGAGCCGAAGGTAGCCGCTTAACCAACTGAGCCACCCAGGTGTCCCTGTTTTGTAGAAAATTCTTGATCTATCCAGTTATCACAAAAAAACTATGATAATGAAACATTAAAATTCAGACTCGGAGTCTACTAAAGCTAGCATAATAAGCAAAGCTAAAAGAAAAGCATCTTTCATACTTCTTAAATACCAAAAGGTTTAGCATCATAGAATATTCTAGAAGCTTTTGGCTTGCAAGTAAAGACTGCTCCTCAGATATGGAAATCTTGAGAGTAGCAAGACAGCCTGCTATTAAGTGAAATTAAATTAAATGTTAATAATAACCATATTCTTGCAAAAATTTAACATTCATCATAAATGTTATACTATCTTTGGCATATCTAAATATTTTATATGTATTTGAGATATTTTCTTCCCAACAGTATTTTACATATATTTATTATAAAAGAATGAATAAATTATAATAAAATCACTCAGAACCATTATCTTTTTTTTTTTAAGATTTTATTTATTTATTTGACAGAGAAAGAGAGATTACAAGTAGGCTGGCAGAGAGAGAAGGAGAAGCAGTCTCCCTGCTGAGCAGAGAGCCCGATTCGGGGCTTGATCCCAGGCAGAGATTTAACCCGCTGAGCCACCCAGGTGCCCCCAGAACCATTATCTTAACAACATAGACTGTTATGATAAAATCTGAATAAACATTTTAAAAAGCATATTGTTCTTATATATAGTTTAGTATTGAATACACTGTCGAGGGTTTAACTTAGACCTTAACCAAAGACTACTGTATTGGGGTGCCTGGGTGTCCCAGTCCTTAAGTCTGCTTTTGGCTCAGGTTGTGATCCCAGGGTCCTGGGATCAAGCCCTACATCAGGCTCCCTGCTTGGCAGGAAGCCTGTTTCTCCCACGCCCACTCCCCCTGCTTGTGTTCCCTCTCTAATGTGTCTCTCTCTGTCAAATGAATAAATAAAATCTTTAAAAAAGTACTGTACTTGAGTGTTTTCTTAGTCTGTATATGACTTTTGAAAGTGGAAACAAAATATTTTGAAAACTCAGTGGTATTTATTGGTTAACTCATTTGTTCATTTAACAAATATTTAGTAAGCCCTCTATGTGCTAGATGTAATTCTAATATGTTAATACTACTTTCCTGCACCCTTCCAAGAGAAGTGCTAACATATTTGTCTCCTTTGCTTGGATTCAGGTATGTTTGTTGCTAAATGGGGAAGTTGACCAGATTGGTACTCAACCACCAATATAGAAATTACGGAGTCGTTTACAGTTCTAATTTCTAGACTTCAATATTTAATGTGTTAGCAGTGACTAAAACCTTTTGGAAATCTCTAAGAAATGAGTTACTATTGTGAAGAGAACAATTTTTTTTTAAAATTTAGAGCGTTTTCATTGGAAATCAGAGTTATGTGTGTTGTAAAAGGTAAAATAAACTATTGGAGGAGGCTTTCTAACGATGAAGATCCAGCATACTGCAGTGGGAATGTGATGTGATGTAGAAAAGAAACTAGACTGTCCAGAGTCCTGGGTTCTGTTACTGCTTATTGTTAACTAGCTGTAAGTCTTTGGGCAAATCTTGAAACCTCACTAGACCTTGTTTCCAGATCTGGAACCTGTGAATAACCCTTACTCTGCCTCCTCAAAGGGATGCTGTCATGATTAAATAGTAGCTTCCTCATTTGTAAATTGAGAGTTGCAAATTAGAGCACTTCTTAACCTGGGACAGTCAAAGAGTCCCTTTGAAACTATGCAGATTTGTGTGTATATGTTCATTTGTACATCTTTCTCGGTAGGAAGTCTGTAGCTTTTGTCAAATTCTCAAATAGGTAAGTGACCCAAAAAAGGTTAAGAAACACTGGATTGGAAAATCTCTAGCATCCTTTCTACTCTTAAATTCAAATTTCATTCTTCCTTTCTGAATAATATATATGAAAGCACTTTGAAAGACTGCTAAACAAATGCAAAGTATCATTCTCCATCTCTCTTTATGGATCTAGCCTATGTAAAAGTCATAGCCTTACCTGAAAAGGTGATATTATATTATGTTGCATGGATTATTGAATAAACATATTGCCTGGGGGAATTCCTCAAATACAGGGTTCAGTATTGGACCCTTAGAAGAGTTAGAGCGTGTCACAGAGGCTCAGAGATGATAGAAGGAAATCTAGGTGAGAGTGCAAAAATATTTTAACATAGGTTAGTATAGTCTAGTGGGGAGGCTTTAAACTAGTAATTAAACTAGCATGAGGCTACTGATCTAGTTCTAGTCTAGATTATGACACTCATAGCTGTGTCTCTGTTTCTTCTACTCTAAATGATTTTTACTAATTCATACCTCACAGGATTTGGGGAAAATTAAGTTAGTTAAATTAAATTAGTTAGTATAGGTGACAGTGTGTGTGTGTGTGTGTGTGTGTGTGTGTGTGTGTGTTTAAAGATTGTATTTATTTATTTGACAGAGAGAGAGATCACAAGTAGGCAGAGAGGCAGGCAGAAAGAAAGGGGGAAGCAGACTTCCTGATGTGGGGCTCAATCCCAGAGTTCTGGGATCATGACCTGAGCTAAAGGCAGAGGTCCAACCCACTGAGCCACCCAGGTGCCCCTAGGTGACAGTGTTTTTAGTCAGTGGTACAGTGTTACACAAAAGCAATGAGTTCTCCCTTTAGAGGAGGAAATTCCCACTATTCAGAAATTCCTGATAATGGAGGGGAGGTAAGTTAGGGAGGGCACATTGAGTTAGAGTACCCTTAACCACCTGCATAGGCAGAAAGTTTTTTTAATCTAAGAAGTATTTGAAATGAGTTTTAGTCTACCTCTTTTTTTTTTTTTCTGGATTTGCATCAGAATGGAGTGAAAAGAATACCTGGCTCTAGAATTTGTTTGCTTTCTTATTCAGAATGAGTGTGAGTTCCTAGATGGAAAGCAGAGATGGGGTTTCATGAATTTTTATATCCACAGCCCTATGTAGGTGCTCAATAAAGTCTATTCTGTTGGATGCCCTTGGGCTGGTTACTTTCTCTAAGTAATGTTTCCTCTATTTGTAGGGATGATAATAATTAAAAAACAAACAAACAAAAAGAAACTCAACCCAGGCCACCATTTATTGAGTACTCTGTACAAAGTACTTTACACATTATTTTATTCTAGCCTGACAGTAACCCTGTGAAATATATCTCCATTTAAAAATGATGACTCTGAAGGTCACATAAGATAAGTGACTTAATACTAATACAATAATCACCTTACAAATTTATTGGAAAGATAAAATTACTTGACCACACTTTAAAAACTATTTAGACTACATAAATATAAAGCTGCTGGTGTTGCTTTTTTGCTTTTTGTTCCTTTTGTCAGCTGCTTTAGTGTCAAAGATTTTTACTTTATTGATAACCAGTCTCCTCATTTAATCAAGAGGGTTCTTTGACAGAAGATATAGGGTACACTGTATCCCAGAAATGCAGTTTCAGTGATGACAGAAAATGGTTATTGGTAGGTTATTTTTGATTGTGACACACCTGTTATGTCACCAAGTAGCTGCTGGAAGCTGTGAGAGGAGAGGAAGAAGGGAAACCATGAATGTCTGATGAGTAAGACCCTTTGTACATATTTTGCTTGGACCTCCTCCCACCTCCTCACCAAGTAGATTAAGATTTTGAGAACCAAGACATTCAGACCTAAAGCAAGGTCTAAATACAAGGTTGGAGTGTCATCAGTTTTTTTTTTTTTTAAAGATTTTATTTATTTATTAGTTAGAGAGAGAGAGACAGAGAGAATGAGCACAGGCAGACAGAGAGGTAGGCAGAGGCAGAGGGAGAAGCAGGCTCCCTGCCGAGCAAGGAGCCCGATGTGGGACTCGATCCCAGGACGCTGGGATCATGACCTGAGCCAAAGGCAGCCGCTTAACCAACTGAGCCACCCAGGCGTCCCGAGTGTCATCAGTTTTAACTGGTAAATGCAAAACCAGGAACTTTTGTGGGACCAGGCCATGAGTTTGCTCTGAATCTCATGCTTTTTGTGAATATGAGATTCATATTCAGTATATATCTAAAGTTGAAATACTTTAAGGCTTCATAACATAACAAAGACAGATTTATGATTAGAGAAAGGTACTGTCTACCAGCCTGTCATTGGAGGAGTGGTAAAGTCAGGTTAGAGGAAAACTGCTGATTACCAGGGAGAGTTACCTTTTATTTCTGACAACTATATTTCTCCTTGGTTTTAAAAATACCCTTTTATGAGGCAATTTGATTTTGTGCAATTTTTTCTACTTAAAAATATTTATTAGGTGACCTGGTGGAGGAATTTGATCATTTATTGCACATCTACACATTCACTAATAATGATGGAAGAATTTTTGGTTGTCTAGTTTATCTGAGAGAGAGAGATGAGCCTCACCATAAGAGAGGGTGGGGAATCTGGGCTCAGTGCCCAGGAATTTTCTTTGCTATTTGAATCACTGTGTTTGCTAGAATATTTAATTAATCCCACTCTTGGAGTAATGCTTATTGCTGATGGCCATCACTGAACTGAAATATTAAACCATATGTAATATATCTTCAATAAAATTGAGATTTAAGAGCCTTAAATGATGTATATATTTGACAGTCCTTAATGAAAACAGACTAAAGGAATTTCAGAGAATGGATAGGCTTAATGGTAACTTCATTCATGTGAAAGGAAGTTCAGGATTATAAAATTAAACTTAGAGAATTAGCAGGACATTGGGGGTAGGATTATACCAATTCTTGAATATATACGTTGTTGTTATTGTTGTTTAAGTTTTGGCTCTTCTACTTTATCCTTTATCTCTGGTGAAGGCCTTTTCTGAAGTTCTTTAAGATCCATTCTTTTTGGAGTACATTTTGGCTGTAGTTAGATCATCACGGGATTCCCTGATAATTCTCTTTTGAGTAATTCAATACATGGCATGATTTTCTTTTATTATTGAACCGATGCCTCAGCAAAGGGTTAGAGGAATTCTGCTGTTTGTAGCAAAAATCTTGTGCCAAGAGCATTAACCTTGAAGTTCTATACACTTTGCAGGTCAGTCAATTACCACAGTTATCCTATTTACTTATTTAAGGATGTGGCAAGAAGAGCTTCCAAAAAATGGGCTGATAAATGTGAGTGGAGAGGAAAAGATCAATTTCTTTTTTTTTGAAAGGATAGATTGAGAATTGTAATGATGGAAAGAATTCTAAGATTCAGTTAAAATATCTCTTGAACAGGTAAGGACAAATCATCTGACATGTTGGAGTATGCCTGCACAGTCAAGAGTGGTAGAATATTTGAAATGAGACAGCACTTATGAATTTGATCATATCCATTGGTCTTCAAACTTTGTAAAGATTTGAGTTCCTTTACTTAAACAAAATCTCATATACTTAATATGTAAAACAGGTTTAGGGGGGAGCTATTCTCCTTGAAGCCAAAGAGGTCACACCTGTTCATACGCTTCCCCTTCTCCCTTCCTTCTGTGCTTTGGAAATCAGTTATCTAATCCAACTCTTTCATTCGACAAATATGAACATTCATTTCCAAGAGGAGTGAAGCGGATTGTCCAAGTTTGTATAAATAAAAGGTGTCAGGGTTGATTCCCAGGCCAGTGCTGTGCTTTATTGCATACCTTTCTACTTCAGACACACTGCTTCTTGCTTGGAACTTGACGAAGAGAACAACTGGGGAATACTAGAGAAAATACCAGGGAATACTAGGAAAAAGTAATGTGGTCAGGGGTTGTGAAGACAAGTGGGTGATATGGGTCACAAATACTCTTCTCTTAGCCTGGAGCCCAACCATTCATAGGATAGGTCTTTGTTGATTGTCTATGATGTACAAGGCATGGCTTGAGGCCACAAAGGAAGTACAGAATCCCACAGTGGAAGAATAATGTCTTACCCATTCTTTGTCTTGTATTTTCTCCCTAGAAATGTGAACAGAAAGGGCACCTGGGTGGCTCAGTCAGTTAAGCATCTACCCTCAGCTCAGGTCATGCTCTCAGGGTCCTGAGATGGAGCCCCACGTTGCATTGGGCTCCTTGCCCATCAGGGAGTCTGCTTCTCTCTCTCTCTGTTTCCGCCTCCCCCTTCATGCTCTCTCTCTTTCAAATAAATAAATAAAATCTCAAAAAAATATGAAGAAAATGATAATTTAGAGAATATATATCATATATTCACTACATGGGCTTAGACTCTGGAAACAGACAGCCTGCTTTGGAAGTGGCCCTGACATTTACCTTGGGCAAATTTTTTTTTTTAAGATTTTACTTATTTATTTGAGAGAGAGAGAGCACAAGCAGGGGGAGCAGCAGGTAGAGGGAGAGGGAAGCAGGCTCCATACTGAACAAGGAGCCTGACATGGGGCTTGATCCCAGGACCCTGAGATCATGACTTGAGCTGAAGGCAGACGCTTAATCAACTGAGTCACCCAGGCTCCTCTAAAATGATGTTTTAAGTTGTCTTAATCATTTTGGGCTGCTATCACAAAGTACAATAGGCAGGGTGGCCTATAAACAATAGAAATTTGTTTCTCATAGTTCTTGAGCTGTAAGTGAAGATCAGGATGCCAGCATGGTCAGGGTCTAGTGAGGGCTCTTTTCTGGGTTGCAGACTGATAGCTTCACATGGGGTAAAGAGCAGAGAGATGGAGCAAACTCTTGTGTCTTTTCTTATGAGAGTACTAATCCTATTCATGAGGGCTTTATACAATTACATTGGGGGTTTAGGATTTCAGTATTTGAATTTGGGGGGGAACACATTCAATTAATAATAATACTTTAAGTTTAATGATAGTTCTTACACTATGTATACTATATACAGTATGATATACTTCACTTGTCATGATTCCTAAGATGCTTTGTACATCTTATTTTTTTTTAAAAGATTTTATTTTATTCATTTTAACAGACAGAGATCACAAGTAGTCAGAGAGAGAGAGAGAGAGGAAGAGAAGCAGCCTCCTCACTGAGTCGAGAGCCCGACGCGGGGCTCGATCCCAGGACGCTGGGATCATGACCTGAGCTGAAGGCAGAGGCTTTAACCCACTGAGCCACCCAGGCGCCCCTGCTTTGTACATCTTAAATGAGAATCTTGATAATTAGAAACATATGACACTTGCCAGTGATAACCTTGTACATTAGTTAGTCTTTTCAATACATATGCTATCTTTGCAATAAAAGGTAATACTGTGGGCATAGACAAGGTCATGGGTATATCTTCATATTTTTAGAGTCTAGCCTTGTACCTTGCACACTGAAGGCAATCAACAGATGTTTGTTATGTCATGAATGCTACTGTTAATGATAACATCTCTTCTCAATTTTAGTTTTTCTTTTCTAATTTTAAACTGTCAACCTAATTATAATATCTTCTATACTAATTTTTCTTTGTTCTGCTGGATCTGAGGTTCATAAATTTGTTGAACCATGAATAAAAGCAAAAAGCTAGCACATGTAGGTAAGAGCCATATGCATTGCTTTAATGAATAGTCATAGTGACATATGGAGGAGGATTGCCCGATTAATTATTGGGTTTGATGGAGTTGCTCCCTGCCTGAATGAGTCAGTCCAGGGGCCAATTTATAGTGGCAAAATTCTGTGATGGGCTGGTCTGACCGATAAGCAAAGTAAATAAATGAACCAAGTTGACTCAGTAGCCCAGATAATTTGCTAGATTAGCATGAAAATATTATATTGCTTCTTAACAAGATTTGCCTATTTTTTGGAAGTATGTAGAATCTCATGGTGAGATCCCATTTAATAAATTTCCTCAGCACATATAAACAAAATGTTTTAGTTCTTTAGAACCAATGGCACGAATTGTCAGTCAATAGTCAAAGAAACAGGTGTTCTTAGACTAACTTGGTTTTTCTAAAATCTAACTTTTTAAAGTAGTAAAAACCATGAGTACTCAGAAAAACAAATTAAAATTCCACAGTATATAAATTGAAAGAAAGTATTTTCTTCCTGCCACTCCTAACTCCCTTTACCTCTTTCCCAGTAATAAGCAGTGTTACACGTTTAAAAAAACATGCTTTCAGATATTTTTATGTATTTACATATGCAGGACCATATTTACCTATTTTCTTACAATTTGTGTTCTTTTAACAATTTCCCATACCAGAACATATAAATCTATCTCATTAAAAAATAATTGTGTGGGGGCGCCTGGGTGGCTCAGTAGATTAAAGCCTCTGCCTTTGGCTCAGGTCACAATCCCAGGGTCCTGCGATGGAGCCCCCAGATTGGACTCTGTGCTCAGCAGGGAGCCTGCTTCCCACCCCCTCTCTCTGCCTGCCTCTCTGCCTACTTGTGATCTCTGTCAAATAAATACATTTTTAAAAATCTTAAAAAAAAAATTTGTGTAATATTTGTCTCTATGAATGTATCAAAATTTAACAACTTCCATATTAATGGGCAGTGGTTTGCCATTACAATCAATGCCTCAATGATATCCTTTAAATAAAATCTTTGTACACTGGTAGATTTATCTATAGGATAAATTTCTTGAAGTAAAATTGGGCAAAAAGAAAGTGCATTTGAATTTTAAATAGATATTGCCAACTTGCCCACTCAAAAGAATACATTAAAATGTCTGTTTCCTTATTGGGTGTTTTGCTATTTGTTTTAAAATTTTTTACTTTATCTCCAATAGATATTTATTTTTTCTGCTCCTTATTATTTCTGAAAGCTACCCAAATGTCTTTTGGAGAACTCTCTTTCCAGTGCACCTGGTAATAGGCCAGGTGACTGAGTCACGTCCAATCAAGAGCATTAGATCTTGCCAATAAATTGTTTTTTGTTTTTTTAATACCTTTATTTTTTCCAGTTTTACTGAGATATAATTGACAAATAAAATTGTATATATTTAAAAGGTACAGTGTGATGACTTGATAGACATTTGCATTGTGTAATGATTACTATAGTCTAATTAATTAATATATCCGTTACCTCATATAGTTATTTTTCCTGATAACATTGTTGTCTGCAGACAGAGAGCAACTCCTACGTTGTTCCAACGCCCTAAACTCCCATGGGAGCACCAGGAAGAGGTGCTTCCATTTTTGCTGGACTGAAACCTGGGAGAATAGGCATGGAATTACTGGCTGGTGCATTGCCTCCTTGTTGCCTACCAGTGTGGTAGAGAGTAAAGCTGATAGAGGCAGATAGTGTCTCTAGATCAAGTGTAGATGAAAGTCAGAAAAATCTACTCTGCCATTCACAAGTGCGTAGGAATGTTTCCATGACTTTTGACTTTTTAAATTTTTTTATTTTTATGACCATTGTCAGGAAATGTGTTCTCTTTGGCACCTGTTTCTCCATCCTAGCCTGTTTTTTATTTAATCCATCTGAACTGCCTAAACCCTGGAAGCAAGTTTGTATGACATTAGACTTAACCACTCTTCTCTCTCTGGGTCTCAGAGACCTCATTTAAAAAATGAAGTGGGAATGGAGAGTAGACATTATTTAAGGTAATTTCCAGCTCTGCCATTCTTGTCCAACTGTGTCTCCCTGGATTCTGATCCCATAGGTGCCCTGGTATGCTAAGCCAATAAGCCAGTTTAATTGGGTTTTCACTTTTTCTACCTTGCCCTTCCATCTAGATCCACTGAATTTTTTTGTTTTGTGATGTATTTTAACATTCTTATCTTTATTAAGTTTAAAGTTGTAAAAGCAACACTGGTCCTTGATCAGAGTTAAGTAATATTGAGATATAAGAAAAACGGAAGGTTCCCCTCCCCCCACTATGGCACACTCCCTATGCTCATTCATAATTTCTTCCCTTTTAACAATTTGGTATAGACATCTCCATATATTTATTATCTATTAGTATTTTCCTTCCTCAGTCTTTTCCCATTTTTTCCTCTAGGTTCTTCTATTTCTTATTGGTTGAGTCCTTTGACTTCTCATCTTGTCTTAACCTGTGGTAAGACTTCCTGTCTTTTCTTACCTGTGGCCCCCAAGTTGCTGCCTCCCTACTTGGTTTTAGTCCAGTGCTTTGTTTGACCCTTATTACTCTAAGCTAATCATTTGTATCCAGGCTTCTTAGCTTCAGCTTGAGTGTCAACTTCCAGTTTTACCTTTCTTAGTCCTGCTCCTGCTTCTGTTCCCTGGTTTTCCAGGCAACGCCATATAGGGATGTGTCTAGAGTCAGTCTCTAGAGCCAGAATCCTGGCTTCAAGTCATAGCTCTACCACTTATTGGTCATGAGACCTTGGGCAAAGCATTTATCTTCTCCACACCCAATTTCATTCTCTATAAAAAGTATAATGATCTATGAAAGTATAATTCTCTATAACTATATAATTATAAAAAGATTAAATAGTATCTCATGGTTCTTATTAGTGTTAAGGGGGTTTTACATGTAATACTTTCTCAGTCTTATCACAATATCCCAATCTAGTTCAGATCCTGGCATACTGTGTGTCAGTTCTTTTTGGGATGCCTGGATGGTTCAGTCAATTAAGCATCTGACTTCTGATTTTGTACTGGGTTATGATCTCAGGGTCCTGAGATGAACCCTGCATAGAGCGGGAACTTGCATGGGATTCTCCTTCTCTCTCCCTCTGTCCCTCCACTCATGTGCATGCACTCCCTCTCTCTAAAAGAAAAAAACAAACAAAAAAACCCCAAACCAAAACCAAACAAAAGAAACCCTAAAAGCTCCTGTCAATTATTTTTGGAAAGCACTTCCCATTAGCAAGTTGAATAATTAACATTGGCAGATACAAAAACAACAGTGAGATTCAAAGAGATTGAAATGACTTGCTTAAAATCACATGCATAGTAAATGACAGTCAGGATTCAAAATCAGATTTATTGGCTCCAGATCTCTGTGCTTCTCAACACTTTAACAATGATAATCTGTATCTTATTTATTGGAGGACTTTGATGCTCTCCTGATGCTTATGGAGACTTCCAGACTTTAACTTGGAATCTGGTTGGTTTGTTCTTTCTCAAGCATGTCGTGTGTGTGTGTGTGTGTGTGTGTGTGTGTGTGTGTGATTAAAGATTTTATTTATTTGACAGAAGCAGACAGCGAGAGAGGGAACACAGGCAGCGGGGAGCTGGAGAGAGAGAAGCAGGCTCCGCTGAGCAGGAAGACTGAGACAGGGCTCGATCTCAGGATGCTGGGATCATAAGCTGGGCCAAGGCCAGATGCTTAATGACTGAGCCACACAGGCACCCTTCTCATCATGTCTTAATGGGTTTCCTCTTATGAACCCCCTTCTGCTAGGTAATCAAAAAGATCCCCTCACCGTCCCTAGAAAGGACAAGGACTAGTATTAAATCTGGAGTTTACTCTACTTTCAGAGTCTTTGCTTTCCAAGGCAAAATGGTTAGTGGAAAAAACTGATTTTGGAGCTGAGTCTAGTTTTAATCCATTAATTCTTTCCTTTAGTAGTTGTATGGCTTGGCCAACTCAATTACTTTCCTTGGGCCTCAGTTTCTTTTATTTGTCAGGTAAGAATGATAATGTTAATAATATCTATCCTATATCCTAATAAAAATATCCTGTAAGGCAGCTTATAGGATAACTGTAATGCTGGAGGTAAAGTATGATAAATGCTTGGCTCTAGTACACACTGAATAAATCATTGTTATTATTAATAGCAGTTACTTCGACTGGTGAGAGACTGAGCTGTAACAGGCCCTAAAGAGGTTCAATATTATTTTGGGGGCTACACTCTGGGTATATGATCTTTCATTTGTGTTTGGGAGTGGATGGGGGAAGAGAGTAGCCTAGTTAGAAGGGCACACATTTTGGATTTAGATAGATCTGGATTTGGATATGAGCATGACAATTAAGAGTTGTGTAAATAGGCAGGTTGCTTAATTACTTTAGGCTGCAGCCTCTTCATTTGAAAATCAGGGAAAATAATACCAATTTCATAGAGGCTATTGAAGCAACTGAAGAGTATATAAAAGCATGGCAGTGATTTTAAAAATATCTGTCCTCCATAAGGCATTGTTATAGAAAGTCTCAATATTTGTTATATATGTCACTGTATTCCTCTTTGTGCTCTCAGCACTTACCAATCACATGGTAGGAACTACAAAAATATTTGTCGAACTGAATGGGCCCTTGAGTTGAACAGTAAAAATATTTTATACCCAAAGTTCTGGGTTTTTTTTTGTTTTTTTGGGGTAAGAAACTGATGTATATTTGTTTATTTACTTATTTATTTATTATTTATCAGAGAGAGAGAGCACAAGCAGGGGGAGCAGATAGAGGGAGAAGTAGGCTCCCCACTGAGCAAGAAGCCCCATGCAGGACTCGATCCCAGGACCCTGGGATCATGACCTGAGCCAAAGGTAGCAGCTTAACCGACTGAGCCACCCAGGTGTCCCTGATGTTTATTTTCTATCCACCTTATTTCCATGTTCTGTTTTATTTTTATTTATTTACTTTTTATATATTTTTTAAAGATTTTATTTATTTATTTGACAGACAGAGATCACACAAGCAGGCAGAGAGGGGAGGGGAGAAGCAGGCTCCCTGCCGAGCAGAGAGCCCGATGTGGGACTCGATCCCAGGACCCTGGGATCATGACCTGAGCCGAAGGCAGCGGCTTAACCCACTGAGCCCCCCAGGTGTCCCACTTTTTACATTTTTTTTTAAGTAGGCTCCACACCCAGTGTGGGACTTTAACTCATGACCCTGAGATCAAAAGTCTGCTTTATCAACTAAACTACCCAGGTTCTGTTTTAGAGGCTATGGAAGAACAGCATAAGACCACTCAGTGTTGTTCTTTCCCATTCAGTGGCCTGAGGAATGGAAACTGCAGACCAGTCTTCAGTGGCAGGCCAGGGCCTCTGGTCTTCCGTAGGGGACTTCTGGATAGGCACAGAGACCCTCTTGTGTACTTTTAGTCTCATCTGCAATCTGGGATTAATATCCATCAACTCAAGCCATTTACTTGGGATGGAGAAGTCAATTCACCCTGAATTCCTCCTTGGTTGTGGCCTTTCCAGCAGCGGCCTGCTCTTCCTTTTCAGTCTGTCTCTGTCAAAATGGATCAGGCATAAGCTCCCATGGGTGTCCATGAGGGATGGTGGCACACACGCACAGAACTTTCCCCGGTCATCACATAGCACGTTAGACCCACTGAGCTCTCTTGTTGCACACGATGATGGTGTCCACATAGCACAGATGAGAGTCTATGTTATACAGAGCAGTGGTTGGCAGGTAACCCTAAGATGCCTCTGTGGGAGGCTGGTGGTCAGCCCCGGGGTCAGTAGCCACCAGAAGATGTAGTTCCTGGAGGACTGCCTGGATCTGGTACATCTGGGAGTGATGTACGCAGCAGGAGGAGTGGCTCCAGGGGCAGGAACAAACTTCAGGACAGCCCACTGGCCAGTATTCTTAGAGACCATGACACTGACATCAACTAGGTTTTTTTCCTTCCTTCCTTCCTCTCTCCCTCCCTCTCTCCCTCCCTCTCTCCTTCCCTCCCTCTCTTCCTTCCTTCCTCCCTTCTTCTTTTTGTTAAGATTTTACTTATTGTTTTGAGAGAGAGCACAAGCAGGGGAGGGGCAGCAGGCAAAGGGAGACGGAGAAGCAGACTCCCCACTGAGCAAGGAATCTGCCACGGGCCTCAATCCCAGGACCTTGGGATCATGTCCTGAGCTGAAGGCAGATGCTTAACCAACTGAGCCACCCAGGTGCCCCTCAACCAGCCACCTGGTAACAATGGCACAAGCCATCAGTAGAAATTTCTCCCAGGTCCCCTTCAGATTTAAGATGTAGGTTTACTGTTCCATTTGGAAATCAAGGCTGGTGCCACATAGGTGGGTTCCTGCTGCAAAGAATTTGAGGACATCTTCCTCCTTCATCTGTACGACATCAAGGTCTCTGTACATTGTAAAAGTCTTCCTTTAAGTTATTCTGAGAACAGACGACCACACCATATGAACCCCTCTCTGGATAGTGCTGAGTAGCATACCTAAAGCTTGATTGCTGGTCTACTCACTCTTCTGTGGCTGGAAGTCCTAAAAAAATAAAATGTTAAGGGAGTTGTTATGCTGAATAAAATACCCAAGCTTAAGAACTAGTGTGCATAAGACCTCAAATTTCTTTCTGGCTCTCAATATGAGAGTCATGATTGTTTCCCTTGCGTCATCCTCTGCATGTGGCTTTTCATCTTACATTCTGGCTTTACTCCAGGAGATGACACTGTCTTATGCCAGGGACCTAGTGAAAGGTCACACTCAGAATGGCTAGGCTGGGAGGAGCTCACTTAGCAGTGTGTTTCTAACTGCATTATTTAGTGTTCCATCTCCGTGGGGTAAAAGCAAGAATGAAAAATTCCAAAGGGGCCTAAAATTTAGATTTTGTCCTGAAGGTATAGCTAGAAAGTTTTTTGCTCTGAACTGCTGTAACCAGGAGTGAGTGAATTTCTAACATTTTCCTACCAAATAAAAATGGAATTTACGATGAATCATTGTTAAGTAGAGTGATCTAGACTTATTCTTTTCAGCCTAGTGAGAGCCATCCCAACATTTTACAGACAGTTTATTTATTTATTTATTTATAAAAGATTTTATTTATTTATTTGACAGAGATCACAAGCAGGCAGAGAGGCAGGCAGAGAGAGAGAGGAGGAAGCAGGCTCCCTGCTGAGCAGAGAGCCTGATGCGGGGCTCGATCCCAGGACCCTGGGATCATGACCTGAGCCGAAGGCAGCAGCTTTAACCCACTGAACCACCCAGGCGCCCCAGACAGTTTCTTTAAAGACAGCATGAGAAAACTCAGTACCCTCTGGAGGTTTTTGTAAATGGATGCCAGCCCAGTCTTTATTAAACTGGGTTTATACATCATATAATTGCTCGCCTTGACATAACTCTTTTAGACTCTGCTTGAGCAAGGACAAAATTAGTTGAGGGTTCTGTTCTGCTGCAAATGATGGTCTTTGGTGTTTTTTGGTTAATGATGCTTCAACTTCATCTTTTCCATGTTGTCCTTGAATTTCTTGAAGTTTCTCCCTTTTTCAGTCTTTTTAAAAAAATCTACGTAGATTATGTGTACTTAGATTGTTACTCACCTCAATCCAATTTAAAGTCCTATAGCAAACATTTACTGAGCACTTATTCTATATAAAGCATGATGGAGCTGTTTTCTAAAGCTTCAACAGTCTTTAGTTGCAACATCCAATATGGTAGCCATTATTTGCATGTGACTGTTTACATTTAAATTATTAAAATTAAATGAAATAAATAACATCTTTTAAAAAATTAAGCCAAATAAAGATTTTTATTTCCTCAGTTGTACTAGCCCTATTTCAAGTGCTTTATACAGTGAAACACCACATACAGTTCAAGTGCCACATACTGTGGCTACTATATTGGATAGCATAGGTATAGAATGTTTCCATCATTGTAGAAAGTTCTATTGGACTGTGCTGTTATTATAGAGTTTCAGTTATTTAGGACTACAACCACTACTTGTCTTTCATTTTAAGATAGTTAAAAACTCATATCTTTCAATGAGAAATTCTTTTAGCGATTCAAATAAGATTAATTGAATTTTACTGTTAGGTACTGTGGGAAATACAAGAACAAATAAAATGTTCCTTGTCCTCAGGGAACCTAAAATATATTGAGGAAAACTGTCATATAACACAACTAATGAGATTGCAAGGCAAGATATGCAAAGTAATGTAGTAAAGGCATAGTCAAAGTACAATAGACTCATTTGAGGAGGGATTCATTTCTATTTTACATCAGAGTCTTCATTTGGAAGGGGACATTTAGAAAGGAAAGGACATCAGGAAGTCAGAAAGTCATTTTAGGTGCAAAAGGAAGATGAGTAAAGACATGGAATAGGGAAAGTAGCTCAGTCTAAGGCAGGTAACATAGCATGGAGATTAAGAGCATAGCCTCTAGGAACAATCTGCCTGGGCTCAAAAATCTGGCTTCTTGTTAGCAAAAAATTAATCTTTCTGTTTCTTCATCTCTAAAATGGAACTAATAATAGTAGCTACCTAATAGAGTACTTTGAGGATTCAGTAAGATAATATTTTGGAGACTTGGCACAGTGCCTAGTTTATAGCAGGCTG
>ML110409.1:0-13431 GCA_003697995.1 Taxidea taxus jeffersonii | reverse complement strand
AGTGAAATAATGAGATCAGGTCAAATAATTCGTTTTAAATTCTGAAGGCTGTCTTTTTTCTTAGTCTTTGTAATTCTGGGCACTACTTAGACAATAAAAATATGCTGAATTGGTATGCTTACAAAATATATCTTGAAGTAAACCTCTACAAAAAGATTTTTGTTTATTTTGTTTTTTTTTTAAGTATTCTGTATGTCCAACATAGGGCTTGAAATCATGACTCTGAGATCAAGAGTCACATGCTCTGTGTGACTGACTAGTCAGCGAGGCACCCCCAAAAAGATTGTTAAATCAACAAATATTTACTAAGTATGTGTGAAGCCTTATGGTAAGGGCCATAAAGAATAACACTAATAAAGAACCAATCCTTGCTTTCAAGGAATTTACAATCCGCAAACACTGTGCTAGGCTGTAGGAATCTAAGTATGGCTGACTAGCCTCCTACCCACACAGTACTTACAATATGGTTTGAAAAACAGATAAATAGATGATTACATGTACTGTAATCTAGTGTTTGAACCTCTCTCAGGGCCAAGTATACATAGTTTGGTAAAAATTTGAAGAAATTTGTGCGTTTGGGATTTTCTAAAGTCTGCAGGCTCATTCTAGTTAACTACTATTTAAAATGTTTACAGGAGTTAGATATATTTCAGGAGTGGCAGTGATATGATATGCAACCAGGAGAGAGAGAGAGAGAGAAGGGAGGAAAAAAAAAGAGGGTTGATCATTTTGAGGTGACATTAAATTATCTTTTGACACCAGCTGTATCTTTTTTATAACAGAAAGTGGAAACAACTCTGTCCTTGACCTTCAAAAAGAAATTGACTTACCTAGCTTAACTATTCAAACAAACAACTGTGTACTCTCTTCAATTCCTATGATGATTTTGATTTACTGTAAATGACTGAATTTAATGAACTAAATTATGCTATTTAAATGCATTTTGTGAATGGTATTGTAGTTTGTTACAAAGCATTATGTCTATGCTAAATTGTGCCATAAATGATATGGTATGGAACATATGTGCTGTATTCATAATTTAACTGTTGCTATGGAGTACCTTCTTGGATAGGACATACTGAAAAAGGAGCCTTTATTTACCTGGTGAAATGAAGGTGATATCTCAGCAAATCACTAGGTCTTACTGACCTTGGCAGAATTACAGTGCTAATATTTTCACATGGATGAACTGTTCTTGAACAATTTCTCTAATGTATATGGCAGAAATAGGCTTTCCATTAAAACTGGGTATATATGGTATATCTTCTCTTTCCATTTTTTTCCCCTTCAACAAACATTTACTGCAGTCATTGCAAGGATAATTCCACCTCCATTAAGGTACATGTTTTCTCCTGGCCTCTCAAATGATAGAGATAATAGAATACAAAGGTTTGTCCTGCAGTTATGCTGGTGGTCTCTGGAAGGACTTGCATTAGAATAGCACACTGATTTTCTTCTTTTTGAATAATTCGAGAAAGCTTAAAAATTAAACTGTAAACACTGGAGCCAAAATATCACCTTTATTACGACAGTAAGGTTGACTTAGTGTGGCTAAATTAGCTTAGTGTGGGAGCCAAATTTTCTAACAATATCCTGACCTCAGATAACGCTTATCTACTAGGCCCTGGGCTTCTTTACATGGAAGGACTGCTGAAGTGAGATTTTTAACATGGAAGAGCAAAAAATTTGTGCATTTGCTGGATAAGCTCATCTAAAGAGAAAAAAAGAGTTGAGTCAGTTGGAGTTATTCTTTATAAAAATGTACCAGGTAAGTTTGAATGGTGGTGGAGAGAGGCTTACCTCTATTCATAGGAAGGGAACATTAAGCATAAGAAAAATAATTCCCCAATAACAAGTGTAGTTTTTTTTTCTTTAAAGGAATTGTTTAAAAGTTTATTGCTAGAGAGAAATCCATAGGATTTGTCACACATTAATGATGATATTTCCATTTTCCCCTCTAAGGAGTATCTTTTTTTTTAGATTTTATTTATTTATTTATTTGACAGAGCTCATAAGTAGGCAGAGAGGCAGGCAGAGAGAGAGGAGGAACCAGGCTCCCCGCAGAGCAGAGAGCCTGATGTGGGGCTCGATCCCAGGACCCTGGGATCATGACCTGAGCCGAAGGCAGAGGCTTAACCCACTGAGCCACCCAGGCGCCTCTAAGGAGTATCTTCATGGCAACAATACTTCTGTTATTTGATGGAAGGTGAAGACATAGCAGCTTTTGGGGTGGTCACAATTACAAGTTCAGGAAAAGTTGCTTGGGAATTAAATAATCATTCTCAGTACTTCAGTACTGATCACTTTGATATAGCACAAGACAAAGAGTCAAAAGAGTTTGATTCTAGGAGAAGTTTTATGATCATTAGCTCTTAGTTTGGGCTTCCATAACAAAATAGTAAGATTGATTAAACAACAGACATTTATTTTCTTGTAGATCAGGAGGCTAGAAGTCCTAGATTAGAGCTTCAGCATGGTTGGTTTCTGGTGAGGACTATTTCTGGCCTGTAAGCAGCTGCCATCTTGTCGTATGCTCGCCTAACCTCTTTGAGTGCCTCCAGAGACAGTGAGAGAGTGCTGTCCTTGAAAGAATACTAATCCTTTCATATCTGGGACCAATCCTTATTACTCCCTTTAAACTTTAATTACTTTCTTATGGGCTCTGTCTCCAAAATACAGTCACATTGGGGGTTAGGGCTTCAGTATGAATTGGGGGGTGAGGCACAGTTCAGCAAGCTCATTGTGTGACCCGTCAAGTGACTTCTGTTTCATTTTCCCTTCTTATGAATGGGAGTTCATGCTTTATGTAACCTTAAAAGGTTAACAGTACATCAAGTAAAATCATAGGCATCAATTCTAAAGTGTTTAAAGTGCCATACAAAGTGCCATATTTTAGTTTATTTCTGAATCTAATAGTTCCCGAGGGTAGGCTTTCCTTGTTATTTACACATCCATAGTTCTTTTCTTTTTGCCTGAGTATTTCTGGATAGTAGTAGGAAGGGTAAGTTATGTTAGTGGTCTCACCCTTTTAAGAAAATATCTTTTGGGGGTATCTGGTTGGCTCAGTGGAGCATGCAACTCTTGATCTCAGGCTCATGAGTTCAAGCCCCACCTTGGGTGTAGAACTTACTTAAAAGAAAAAGAAAAAGAAAAAAAAAAGAAAAAGAAAACATCTTCAAAAGGTAGAGAACAATATGAATTAGGCATTGCACAATAAGAAATGTCAATTTTTCCATAATGGCTTTAAACATTCAGCAACTAGATTTCACAATGAACCAATCCTATGGCAGGAAATAAGAGTTTAGTTTTATTTTGATTGTTTTTGAAGTAGAGATTTTGGATCAAATGAATGAAAGCTTAGAAGAAGAAATCTATAAAAACCCATCTCTAGTTGTACTGCAAAAGAATATCATAATGTCAATGCTGGAATATTAAGAGAGTATTAAGCTGGTGGGTGAGTTTTCTCATTTTAGAGAGATTGCTTCCAAATTTAGCTTAGAGTTAGGGGTATGCAAATGACTAGACAGTCAGTTTTGATGAGTTGCTCAGAAAAGAACTAGTCATTTTTCCATCTTGTATTTGGCATATTTCTCAGAGTGGTTTATTTAACATGTCTCTTGGTGATATTCTCTCTATATTTATTTTAGAAGCAGTAAATAGTACAACTAATGTTTTTAAATATTGTAATGGCAAAAAGTTTTTTAAAAAAATATTTTATTTATTTATTTGACAGACAGAGATCACAAGTAGGCAGAGAGGCAGGCAGAGAGAGGAAGGGAAGCAGGCTCCCTGCCGAGCAGAGAGCCCGACGTGGGGCTCTATCCCAGGACCCCAGGATCATGACCTGAGCCGAAGGCAGAGGCTTAACCCACTGAGCCACCCAGGTGCCCCACAAAAAGTTTTAATTTGAACTCAGAGCGCATTTACTTGCTCTTTCTTTTTTTTTTTTTAATTTAATTTTATTTCATTTTTTCAGTGTTCCAAAATTCATTGTTTATGCACCACACCCAGTGCTCCATGCAATATGTGCCTTCCACAATACCCACCACCAGGCTCACCCCACCTCCACCCCTCCCAAAACCCTCAGTTTGTTTCTCAGAGTCCATAGTCTCTCATGGTTTGTCTCCCTCTCTGATTTACCCCAACTCACTTCTCTTCTCCATCTCCCAATGTCTTCCATGTTATACCTTATGCTCCACAAGTAAGTGAAACCATATGATAATTGACTCTCTCTGCTTGACTTATTTCACTCAGCATAATCTCTTCCAGTCCCATCCATGCTGATACAAAAGTTGGGTATTCATCCTTTCTGATGGACGCATAATACTCCATTGTATATTGTAATACCCCGTAGACCATATCTTCTTTATCTATTCATCTGTTGAAGGGCATCTTGGTTCTTCCCACAGTTTGGAAACTATGGCCACTGTGCTATGAACATTGGGGTACAGATGGCTCTTCTTTTCACTACATCTGTATCTTTGGAGTAAATACCCAGTAGTGCACTTGTAGGGTCACAAGATAGCTCTATTTTTAATTTCTTAAGGAATCTCCACACTGTTTTCCAAAGTGGCTGCACCAATTTGCATTCCCACCAACAGTGTAAGAGGGTTCCCCTTTCTCCACATTCTTTCCAACACATATTGTTTACTGTCTTGTTGATTTTGGCCATTCTAACTGGTGTAAGGTGGCATCTCAATGTGGTTTTGATTTGCATCTCCCTGATGGCTAATGATGATGAACATTTTTTCATGTGTCTGTTAGCCATTTGTATGTCTTCTTTGGGGAAATGTCTGTTCATGTCTTCTGCCCAATTTTTGATGTGATTATCTGTTTTGTTTGTGTTGAGGAGTTCTTTATAGATCTTGGAGATCAGCCCTTTGTAGTGTCATTTGCAAATATCTTCTCCCATTCCGTGGGTTGCCTCTTTGTATTTGTTGAGTGTTTCCTTTTACTTGCTCTTTCTTAAGATTGTAGCACAGAGTTACTTTGGGAGCAGGGGCAATATGATTTTTATCAGGGATGTAAACTGTTTGGTAATACAATCTGGAAGTTGACTGTTGGAGCTGATGTGTGAAGGTTATTCATTAATAACTAGAGAAACTTCAAGGGTCTTTCTTTATGATTGATCACTATGAATGGGTATGGTTGAAGCAAACAGGTAGAAGTTAGTTATTTTTGTTTTTTGCTTTTGTTTTGTTTTGTTTTCATTTCGGAGGTAGAATTTAGTGATTCATCAGTTGATATAAAACCTAGTGCTCATTCATTTTATCAATTGTCTAAAAGTCAGTTTTGACTGTACAGTTTTCCACATCAATAACATAGAATTATAATGTCAGAGATGTTACATTTTTCTGAATGTCAGAAACAGAATTTTGGCTGGTTATTCTAGCAAGTCTCTAGGCTGACATACAGGTAAGTTTCAGACTTGGGAAAGCAAAGTCTATAAAGTAGAATGAACTCTTGAGACATGTGTTTAGCACCTCCAGGCCACACTTGCAGATGACAAAACCAAAACCAAGAAATAAAAATGATTTGTTCAAAATTACCTAACAAGTTGGTGATAGAACCAGAACTACCCTAGGTCTCCTTATAGTCCAGTATTTCCTATATACAGTAAAGAGACAGGCATTACAGTCATCCTATGGAGAAATTAAGGCAAAGGAAATTCCTAGTATGAACACCAAAGCATTTAGGATCATAGAATCAGTTCATATGAATGTTTAGAAAGACTTAAAGATTAAATGTTGTCTAATCTAATCTCCTACACAATGCTTGAATTCAGTCTACAAAATCCCTGCCAAATAGTCAGTCAGTATTTGCACATTTAGGGTGATAGGACACTTGATCTTTGATCTCTAGAAAGTTTAGGAAGTTAAAATGTTAGAAAGTTTACTGTTATATTGGGCCTAATTTATCTTGCCACAACTTCAATTTCTAGATTTTAGTTCTGCTTTCCGGTACTTAAAAAATCATGCAGTTAGCCATGGGAATATTACCCTTTGTCCTCTTTCATGTGTATTACCCTTTTCTTTTCTTATATCAATACTCTATTTTAATAGAGCATACTTAAATGTCCACTGGACCAACCATAAATATGCTTACTACCAAAGTATTTCAAGTTCATTGTATAAAACAGGCCTGAAAAATCTCACAAAAGGGGTAAGAAAAGGGAAACTGGAGTCCACTATAATTCATTTAGGCCAATTGTTTGATTTCTTTGATGTCTTTGCAAATGCTGGTTTTCCTTTGGGTCTCAGTATGGCTAATATAATCTCTTTCCTCAGGTTGATTCAACACATTTTCTAAAATTGATTAATTGTTCTGTTTATGTATCTTTGTGAGATCTTTATTTTTGTGTACCTAGTGTTAAGAAACTTTGATGTATAACGAGGCATCTGGGTGGCTCAGTGGGTTAAGCCTCTGCCTTCGGCTCAGGTCATGATCCCAGGGTCCTGGGATCGAGCCCCACATCAGGTTCTCTGCTCAGCAGTGAGCCTGCTTCCTCCTCTCTCTCTACCTGTCTCTCTACCTACTTGTGATCTCTCTCTGTCAAATAAATAAATAAAATCTTAAAAAAAAACCTTTGATGTATAAAAATCAGGTTTAGGCAAAAAGTTCAGAAAATGATCAATACATTCAAAGAATATTTTATTATTTTTTTTTAAAGATTTCATTTATTCATTTGAGAGGGAGAGAAACAGAGCATGAGCAGGGAGAGAGGTAGAGGTAGAGGTAGAGGGAGAAGCAGACTTCCTGCTCAGCTGGAGCCCGCCGGTGGGGCTGGAGATTATGACCTGAGCTGAAGGCAGATGCTTAACCATCTGGGATGCCCCAAAGAATTTTTCTGGATAACAAGTTTTCCAAATTCCCTTCAAGTGTAATTAAGTTTGAAAAAATTTCTGTTTCAACCTAAAAATTGAGTACATAAAGCAAGACACAGACGTTTGAAAACTCCATGAGGGAGAATAGAAATAGAGAAATAAACTTGTAAATGGACAAAAAGAGATAAAATTAAAAACAAAAAAGCCATCTGAATATTACATTCACATTTTGGATCCTGCAGACATGCACCAAGCTTTGCTGTTTGAGAGTTGGTATGGAGCTTGTGGCTCAACCTAAATAATTCAAGTATCATTTCAACCAATCAAGTGTTCCCAGACTTATAGAAAAGATAGGTCAGGTATATGTCATATTTTACTGGAAATATATCCGTATCATATAGTCAGAATAGCATTTGAAGTTTACAACGATATTCTAAACCATCTGTGTTTTTAATCCATCCTAATGTCAGGAAGTTTTTCCTCCTGATCTAAGCCTCTAGCTTGATTCTCTTGGAAGAAAAAGTTACAGCTAGTTAGCATCTCTTTGTAAGGACCCTCGACACACACAGGCCCCATTTTTCTCTGGATCATGAAGACCTGAATTTGCCATGAAGGTCACGGTAATTTTGTAAGGACCTGGTAAGTGGGATGATTCTCTTACTGATCCTGTGCCCTATTTTATCCAAGTGGATAAAAGCCAATTAAAGGACAGAGTCAGTGCTTACCAGCACTTATTTGTCTGGTTCAGGCTCCTGCCTCTGCACTTGCTGAGGCCTAATTTGATATTTTATAGTAATGTTTTGGAGTATAAAGCTAGGTAACCTTATAATAATAATGAGAATAAGAAACATTTATTTTTATTTTTTCAAAAGATTTATTTATTTAGTTAGTTAGTTGAGTGGGGGTGAGTGGGTAAGAGGGATTCTCCAACCCGACTCATCTCAAGCCTGGAGCTCCATGGGCACTGGATCTCACAACCCTTAGATCATGATCTGAGTGGGAACCAAGAGTTCACTGCTCAACGGACTAAGCCACCCAGGTACCCCCATTTATTTTTGGTTTAAGAGTTCAGCTTTTCATTGAACAGGTTACAGAAGAGGTTTAGTCAGAAAGTCCAAAGCCCATGTCATCAGCAGACTCTTCTGATTCTTCTTTCTTGGCTTCCACTTTTTTCTCAGCTGGGGCAGCAGTGGTGGAGGGAGCAGGACCTCCTGCTGGGGAAGGTCCACCACTCCCTACATTGCAGATAAGCCTCCTGATGTTCACATGGGCCAGGCCCTTTGCAAACAAGTGTGGCCAGAAAGTTTCAACATTTACACTGGCTGCTTTAATGAGGCATTGATCTTCATCTCTGTGACCACTACTTCATCCTGCAGGATGAGGGCTGAGTAGATGCGGGGCAGCTCCAAGACAGAGGCCCTGGTGCAGGTGAGTGCTGAGCGGGCACTGCCAGGTGAGGTGCTGTTGGTGTGGATAAAGAGAGAGACTTACCCCCACCAGGCCTTAGCTTCCTGGGCAGGGCCCAGCACCTTGAAGGCAGCTGAAGAAAGGAAGGAAACATTTCTTTATAAAGTCAATAAGTAAAGAATAAAATTCATTACAAAATTTCTGAAGTATTTCTCATACATAGTGGCAAAATTGACTGTTTGCATTAGATTGAAAATTACTCTTAGAAAAATCTTCTGAGCCAGTATTCTAGGAACCAAACATGAGACTGACTTCAGATCAGGTCTGGACCAATATATTTTGGTTTCTGCTAGAGACATTTAAAATGTGTCTACACTGCATTTAAAAGTACGTTTTAGGCTATTTGATATATGATGAACCTTGGTATAGCTTCATTTTGGGGAGGTATATAGTTTTCATTAAAATTGGAAAATTTTTGTCATTATTTCTTCAAATAGTTTTCCTCATCCCTTCTTCCCTCTCTTCTTCTATGACCTCCAGTTACTCATGTATTAAGCTGCTTGAAGTTGTCCCACATCTCACTGTCTCACAACTCACTGTCCTTATTTTTTCTTAAGTCTGCAATATCAAAATACTCTTAATCCTACCCGGTGTATTTTTCATCTTTAGAAATTTGATTTTGGTCATTTTTATATATTCCATGGTCTTTTCATGACTTAATGATTTGGGGTGTTAGACATTGTGAATTTATGTTGTTTAAGCACTTGATTCTTTTGTATTCCTATAAATATTTTTGAACATTGTTCTGGGCATTCAGATAACTTGGAAATAGGTTGATCCTTTTGCGATTTGCCTTTAAGTGTTGTTAAGTGGCACCAGAGCACCTTTAAGTCTAGAGCTAATTTGTCCCTTCTGCTGAGACAATATCCTTCTGGGTTCTCTACCTGTTGCCTTATGCATTATAAGGTGTTTGTTCTATTTTTTTTTTTTTTAAGATTTTATTTATTTGACAGACGGAGATCCCAAGTAGGCAGAGAGGCAGGCAGAGAGAGGAGGAAGCAGGCTCCCTGCTGAGCAGAGAGCCCGATGCGGGGCTCGATCCCAGGACCCTGAGATCATGACCTGAGCGGAAGGCAGAGGCTTTAACCCACTGAGCCACCCAGGCGCCCCTCTATTTTGTTTTTAACTCTGGCTGTGAGAATATTCCTAGCCCTGTGTGAGCTCTGACAATTGTTCCACTTACTCTTTTTCCAGTGGTTCTTTTTTCAGCCTTGAATAGTTTCCTCTTATACATGTGCTAATCAACACTCAGCATGAGACTTGAAGGGTATCCTCTGCAGATCTACAGAACTCTCTCACTCCAGAGAGTACCCTGGTACTCTCTCCTCCCAGGTACTCTGTCCTGTGAATTCTAGCCACCGTGGCTTCCCCAAATTCTCAACTCTGTCAACTCAGGGAGACAACTTCTTTTATTTCCCCTTCTCTCAGGGATCATTGTCTTGCACTGCCTGTTGTCCAATGTCCGAAAACTACTATTTCATATATTTGTCTGTTTTTGTAGTTACTTCATCATAGCCAGAAGTGTTATCGTAAAAGTTCATATATTTTAGGACTCTTAAGTGAGAATAGTTTCTGACTTTCTATTAGTTTCTAAAAGTGTTTAATACATAGTATTTAAAGGCATTTATATAAACAATTGAAGTCTTTCTTTGGGGAAATTAAAACAACAAAACTTGATTGCATATCATGCTTTCATATTTTGCAGATGTTAATATTTAATCATATGCAGAACCATTTAGCTTAAGTGCATTAATGTAACTCATTTAAAAGAGGCCAGTAATTGTCCTATTAACTCCCGGTCTGGATGTTATCTGCTCTGCCCTGCTGGTAAGGCCAGAGGGGGAACTCTTCTATTGGCACCCTCAGAGATTGCTCTGATCTGTTGAAAATCCTGTTAAAATCTAATTACTTAGGAGAATCAGCCAGGGAATATCTAATGAGCTCTAGGAAACCCACTGGAAGAAATTCTGTGTTACTAACGAATGAAATGTCTTCTGTCTTTCAATTACACTGGTACCACATGAATGTAATTGCTGCCTTATAAAATGTGACTCTTGTTTGTTTTTAATTGTGTGTCATGAATTTTTTTGATCACGTGAAAATAACTTAATTTCTCATGGAGGAGAAATGCTGGTGTAAAGCTTAAGAAGGTATACCTTATTTCTTCATGAATATTTGATACTTGTTAACAAATGCTTAAAAAAAGTATGTACATTATTTAATGAAACCACTACACAGGTATGAAAACATAATTAAAAGGCATTGAATTTTAAGTCTAGAATGAAAAATATGTTCATCAGGAAACTCTGAAAACAACCATTATCTGCAGTCATATTAAAAATATTGCCAAAAGAAATGGGTTTATTAAAAATGAAAATTCATTTGTCTCACTTATTTTGTAAATATTTTCTTGAGACTCCTAGTATAGTTTATGTTCCTCCTGTCTTAAGCAATCAGTAATGTCTTTTTTCATATCTAGCCCAACTTTATATTTCAAGTTTATTGACTTCCATGTCTTTATATTTAGGACTTTGCTTTCTTAAAATTGGATGATTGGTTAAGACTGTGGGGTTTGTCGTGAGGTAGACATGAGGTATTCAGATTTTGGTTCTTATGTTCACAACAAATATCTTAACCCTCTTGGTCTCAGTTTCCATTTCTATAAAATGGGAACACTAGTTAATATGTATAGTTTGTTGTGAGGATTTTGTAAAGTAAAGCATATAAGCGCTTAGCATAGTATTGTGCATGTAGTGACTGTTCAAGGGATGGTAGTTATTATTTTTGAAGACTAATTAAAATTTGGGATATGAAAGAATTGTGATATCTAAGATTCATTAAAAACTAATGTAGGGTGAATTTCTATTATCCTAATGTATTTCTATCACCATGTTCATATTAAATTTGTTGAAAAAATTAAAAGGGGTCTATTTTTAGCATCATGTCAGTGAACTTCATTCCAAAGTTTATCAAGTTTTTAGCTAATATGTCATTTTATAACATGGATTAATTTCGGCAGATGACACCAGAAACAAAATGTGATTTGGTGATACATTACTTAGAAAAATATCTGTCTTAGTGATAAATTATTATTGGAATATTATATAAGATTTTAATGATTGAGGAGAAAAAAGACTATTATATATTATTTCAACAATTAACAATGTAACTGTTATTTAAAATTATTATCTGGTCTATAGAACCCTGGCAGTTGAAATACTTAAATTGACAGTGCTTTTATTTTCAATCATTTGATAACATGTTAAAATTAGATTTCCTTCTTTGCCTAAAATATAGATTAAAACATTTTTTAATCAGGCTATTTGGAAGTTGATATACAAGTAGCCTTGTAAAAAGATTTTTGTGTATGATAACTGGATGAGGAGGTAGAATTGTTATAATAATATTTTCACTTAGGGGCACCTGGGTGGCTCAGTGGGTTAAAGCCTCTGCCTTCAGCTCAGGTCATGATCCTAGGGTCCTGGGATTGAGGCCCACGTCTCTGCTCGGCAGGGAACCTGTTTCCTCCTCTGTCTCTGCCTGCCTCTCTGCCTACTTGTGATCTCTGTGAAATGTGATTTCTGTGAAATGAATAAATAAAATCTTAAAAAATAATAATAATATTTTCACTTAGAATAGGCTCCTTTGTACTTAAAATTTCTTTCTTGTATAACTCATTAATTCTTACAGCAATTTTATGAAGTAGCCACATAGTACTATATTGTAGGCAATAAAAGAAAACAAAGAGTTTTTGTATACACATAGCTCTGATTGTATTTCTTTTTTTAAAATGAGTCTTTTTAAGACTCTTAATGTCATAAAACAAACTGAGGGGGGTGGGGGGGAGGGTCGTTGGGAGAGGGTGGTGGGGTTACATTATATGTTTAAATAAAAATAAAAATTAAGAAAAATGAGTCTTTTTAAAATATTTTATTTATTTGACAGAGAGAGTGATCGCAAGCAGGCAGAGAGGCAGGCAGAGAGAGAGAGGGGAAGCAGGCTCCCCGCTGAACAGAGAGACCGATGTGGGGCTCGATCCCAGGATCCTGAGATCATGACCCGAGCCGAAGGCAGAGGCTTTAACCCACTGAGCCACCCAGGTACCCTTCTGATTATATTTCTAATATAAAAGATATACTTACAAATTAGGATGTTTCAATGAAAGAATATTTAAATATTTAAAATAATTTGCTAATATTTGTTAATTTAATATTTTACATGGATTTAACTCTTTTTTAAAAAAAGATTTTATTTATTTATTTGACAGAGAGAGAGATCACAAGTAGACAGAGAGGCAGGCAGAGAGAGGGGGAAAGCAGGCTCCCCGCTGAGGAGAGCCCGATGCAGGGCTGGATCCCAGGCCCCAAGACCATGACCTGAGCCGAAGGCAGAGGCTTAACCCACTGAGCCACCCAGGGACTCCCATGGATTTAATTTTTAAAAATACCTGATTAAGAGGTATTGGTATTATTTGGTAGGGAAAGATGTTACATTTGAGCAATTTCTGGTGACTTGTACTATTTGTTAAAAAGTTTATATATACTAAATAAACACAGTGAACTTCTTTTATCTGGTAGGAATTATCATACTGTAATCAAGGACCCAACATCAGTTAATTAGTTCATTCAACAAATATTTATTGAGGGCTTATTATTTGCCAGAATGGGAATGTAATGTTGAACAAGATGGGCAGGGAAGAAGAATTAGCAGGTTTATTATTAAAGCTAACATTTTGCCACATTGTCAGTTCATGAAACTTCATTCAGTTGAAGTCCTTGACAGAAAGTGCTTTGGTTGTTGATATTGGCATATGAAACTACTGGCTAAACCTGGCTTTGCTGGGGAATTCATGTATTAACTTGATTAAGTTAGTGCGTCTTCATTAACCAGTTTCTGTTGGTAACAGAAAACAAATACTTCACTTTGACAATAGAAGTAAAAACCAGGGGGTGCCTGGGTGGCTCAGTGGGTTAAAGCCTCTGCCTTCCGCTCAGGTCGTGATCTCAGGGTCCTGAGATTGAGCCCCGCGTTGGGCTCTCTGCTCAGCAGGGAGCCTGCCTCCCTTTCTCTCTGTGCCTGCCTCTCTGCATACTTGTGATTTCTATCTGTCAAATAAATAAAATCTTAAAAAAAAAAAAAA
>RCUC01163768.1:0-47132 GCA_003697995.1 Taxidea taxus jeffersonii | reverse complement strand
AGGGGAGTGATGGATAAATAATGATGTGTCAGATCTACTGGCATGGACATAAGCACACAAAATATTTCTCTGCCTCCCATTTTTATTTTTTGTAAACACGCTCACCTATCAAGGCTACATGCCAGTCACTGCTCAAGAATTCACATGCAAGCCATTCATGCAACAAACCCAAAAGTTGATATTCTGGTCGTATTCGTAAAAGCAGTATGTAGTTAAGAAAACCTTAGAGACTAATAACGCAGTTGATTTCTGAGGGCTTTCCTATCTGCCTGAGTTTAATTCCAATCTCATAACAGACAAGGAAATTGTAAATGAGCTGTTTTATGAATATATTGACTCACTTCTACTTAACCACATTAGTGCAGATGTGAGAGAGAAAACTATGAAGGAGGTATGGGATTTGCCACACAAATAACCCTCATTAGAATGTTCCTAGCTTTTAGGAGCAGTTGAGATCTCCATTTTTCTATTGACTTCTTGCAGTTCTGTTGACTAAGATCTTGCTATTCTTATATCCAGATAAGCAATCAGATATAAAGACTGGAAAAAAAAAATCCATGAAAAAGTGTACTTTTTTTTAAACTTTTACTCATTATGACCTTAATTCTTGTGTGTCGTGTGTGTGTGTGTGTGTGTGTGTGTGTGTGTGTGTGTGTCTTCTTAGGAATGGCGTAATGGCAACCTTGCTAATGCATTGTTCCTCACAGACAATAAGTAGCCCCTGGCACCCCTTCAAAGTGCACTTGCTTAGCCCAATGGGTGGGGGAATCAGCATCCAGCCAATTCAGACGCTTAGCTTCCCAGGGATTTGGGAGGGATTTGAAAGTTCTGATGGGTAAACATGGTTTGTTACTCTTTAAAATAAGTGTCATTACTTGAAATAATTGAGTCCTGGACTGTGAAACCCTGCATTTTTTCTCCATTTGATTTTTCTTAACTATACATCTTGCAGCTGTGTTCTTTAAGTGCTCCACGCTCACCTGCCATTTATTCGGAGTGCTTAGAGTTGGTATATGTAGCAATTTGGTCTCAGAACCCCCTTTACACCTTAAAAATTATTGAGAACCCCAAAGAACTTTTATGTTTATGTGGGTCATATCAATATTTACTGCATTTGAAATAAAAACTGGGCAACCTTAAAAATACTGATTTTTACAGTAACCCCATTACCTGTCAAGTTATGATTTTTTTAAGAGCGAGTATGAGCAGGGGTGGTGAGCTGGAGAGGGAGAGGGAGAGAGAATCTTAAGCAGGCTCCCTGCGGCATGCCTATGCAGGACTGGATCCTGTGACCCTGAGATCATGACCTGAGCTGAAAATGAGTCAGATGCTAACCAACTGAGCCACCCAGGCGCTCCTGTCAAATTATAATTTCAAATTATAATAAATAAAAACTTCCAAAATAAAAATCTATGAGAAAGTAGCATTTTTTTTAACATTTTTGAAAATCTCTTTATTACCTCCCTTGATAGAATACAGCTGAATTAAATGCTTCTGCATTCAGTCTGCTGTGCTATGTTGTTTCAGTGGAAATACATGAAAAAAGTCTGGCCTCAGGGATTATGAGGTTGGAAAGGGTGGGAACTTGCTCAGGGCTCTCCAGTGGTCCTCAGGTCACATTGCTATCTATTGAGAATTAAAAGGTAAGATTATTTCATAGTAACTATCCATTTACTTGATTTATTGTCTATAAGGTAATCTGCTTGAGGTACAAAGAATTTGGTTTTGTTTTTCACTTCAGTCACAGGCAGAACGACTGTCACATGAAATCTGTCTGGATACTGAGTACTAGAACTCTGTGACATCAGTGTTTGCTCGGTTTTCGAGCTTGTTTCTTCTGATACATAGTGCATATTTCCTAGCTTTTTTTTTTTTTTAAAGATTTATTTATTTATTTGATAGACAGAAATCACAAGTAGGCAGAGAGGCAGAGAGAGAGGAGGAAGCAGGCTGTCCGCAGAGCAGAGAGCCCGATGCGGGGCTCGATCCCACGACCCTGGGATCATGACCTGAGCCGAAGGCAGCGGCATTAACCCACTGAGCCACCCAGGTGCCCCTATTTCCTAGCTTTTAAAGAAGTAAATTTCTTACCCATGTTGGGTTTTTAGAAAATCTTAAACTGAGAGCCTGGGTGTTGAGTGCGCGGTGTGTTGTAAACCTTTCAAGCCTCCCTTTCTGTCCTTTGGGAAGAGCATAAAATGGGTCAAACCTGAAGACCTCTGACTTGTTTGCGAGGGGGCCTCGCAAGGTTGTATACTGTGTTCTCTGCCAGACACTTCACAGAAGCCCAAGACTATAGAAATCGTGCACCCACAGTGGTAGTGTTCCTGAGGGGCCTGGATAAATCTGATCTCCCAAACTGAGGGAATCCAGCA
Organism: Taxidea taxus jeffersonii; assembly: GCA_003697995.1. NCBI lineage: Eukaryota > Metazoa > Chordata > Mammalia > Carnivora > Mustelidae > Taxidea > Taxidea taxus. Next base: position 44,757 of record RCUC01163768.1, on the reverse strand, counting down.
AAGTGTCCATCCATTCATGAAATGGCAGGAGCGAGCTCTGTACTGGGCACCTTCGCCTTACAAACATCAACTCCCTTCATTCTCATAAGCTAGAGAAGAGTGACCTCCGTCTGATAGAGACAGAACAGGGATGTCCGAAACTAGTCAAATGTAACGTTGCGAAGATTGTTACTCAGGGTCCCAGAAAGGGAGACTGTCAATTTTCAGTCACTGATCAGCAAAGTCAGCCCTCAGTTACTAACGTTTGGCAGAGTTTTTGCCACAGAAAGAGAAGGAAATCCTTGGCAGGACTCCCTCTCGGAAATTTTGGAAATTAGTATATAATGGGCACAGAATCAACTTCTGTTAACGAACCATTGAAGATGTGATCTTTCATGTCTGGTGATTCATAAACCAGTTTTATTAAACCACTTTCTAAAATGCAGTTAAAATATTAGGTAGCAGACTGGGTCCTAGTATTCCTATTTTTCATGATATTTTCACTTCACAGTCAATGAAAAAATAAAAGGAGCAATAGCAAAACAGTCAATGATAAAAATATAGAACATCTAAACCCTCCTAGCTAGGAAACAAGACTGTAATACGGCCATGGGCCGCTCCCTGAATTTTATTCCATGTGTATATTCCTACTTCTTTTTAAAAATATTGATTGATTTACTTATTTATTTGAGAGAGAGAGAGAGCACGCCTGGGAGCAGGGTGAGGGGCAGAGGGAGAGATGAGAGAGAATCTCAAGCAGACTCCCTGCTGAGCACAGAGCCAGAGGAGGGGCTGGATCCCACACTCTGAGATCAGGACCTGAGCCGAAACCAAGAGTCAGACGCTTAACTGACTGAGCCACCAGGGCGCCCCCGCTCCTCCTCCTTGGGTGCCTGCTGCCGGCACTACCTCAAGTTCTGCGCTGTGGTGACTGCAACAGAACCCACCCATCAGGTCAGCACGTGGCAGTGTGCGCGTCTGAGTGTTCTAAGGAGACCGTCAAGTGGCTCTTATACAAAAATAGACGGAGAGGCCTACTCTAGGAAGGGGAATTCAGGAAGGCCTCTCTGAGAAGGGAGCTTTTATACAGAGATCAGCAGAACTTGAACCCGACATGTGAAGACTCCCAAGTGGAAAAAGAAACGCACCAGAGGCTTAGTGGCTGTGGCTGGAGGTCGATGTAAAAGAAAAACTGAGGAGATAGGCAAGGACATGGGAATCGTTGGTATTTAGGATGCTGAGGTAAGTAATTACTTCACTCTCCTCCAAAGTTCCTCAGACAGGATTATGCCCATCCAAGATGGTATATTCTGAAGGCCTCAAGTGCTGTCCTACCCATGGTTGTCACAGAGCTCACTTTGAAAAACTCGAGTGGAAGATGACATGGCAATAGTTTGATGTCTATTGTCCAACCTGAAATCAGTAGTTGATATGCATTGTATGGATGGTACAAAGGGGCCATTTATAAATACAAACTGAGTCTTTTCTTTTTTAAAGGGTTTTTTTTTTAAAGATTGTATTTATTTATTTGACAGATAGAGATCACAAGATCACAAGTAGGCAGAGAGGCAGGCAGAGAGAGAGAGAGAGGATGAAACAGGCCCCCCGCCGCGCAGAGAGCCCGAAGCAGGACTTGATCCCAGGACCCTGAGATCATGACCTGAGCCAAAGGCAGAGGCTCAACCCACTGAGCCACCCAGGTTCCCTAAACTGGCTCTTTCAAGGAGTAATGACATGTATTTGCATATTATAGTTTACAGGGTGGAGTCACACTCATTTCCTCCCTGATCTTCACAGTCACCCTAAGCTAAGCTAAGAAGGTAAAACCATCATTAGCCCCTCGTTGTGGATGAGGAAACTGGCTCCAGGAAAGCAAAAAAGTTAGTGAAGGAAGTCAGGTCTCTTAGGACAGGTCTTTGGAATCCAAATCCAGTTCTAGTCCACTATCCCTTAGTTCTCCTCTATTATTATATCAGGCCTCTTAATTTAAAGATTGTACCTGCCATTCAGATCGTCAGGTTTTTCTTGCCATTTCCTTGATCTCTTACCACATTGTCCCAAGTGCCATGTAAAACTCCACATAGGGTAGACAGCTAGGAAATGGTTGTTAAATAATACATTTTTAAAGTAAGCACTGAATGTTTATGAAATCTATTTGCATTTTCTGAAGGTCACCAGCAGGAGATGGGCCACAGAGCAAATAAAAACTCATCTCTTCTGAAGAGTAAAACTTTTGTTTGTTTTGTAGAAATGGTGATATAACTTAGCGTAAGACATTAGCCAAATCAGATGCAGAAAATTCCAGCAGGTTTGGAGCAGTATAGCACAGAGGCCCCTCAAGGAATCAGAAGAGATGTTAAGGGCAAACTGCAGGAAAGGTGGATGGCCTTGGATTACTTGTTTAAGAAATCCATTTTAAAAAGTGCACAGCAATGTTTTTTAAAGATTGTGTGCTCCTGGCAATTTTTTATTTGCTCCTGTGATTCTTGCATTTGAGAAACAGAATTGAGATGCCCAGCTACCAAATAAAAGTAGAAATGGGATTTCCAGATTTAAGGTGTTCTTAAGGGAATGTTTGAATTGACATCTTTAGAGTAAGTTTTCATTTATTTACTTTTAATATTTTTCTAAAGGGCATTTAAAAACATGTGGCTTTTTTTTAAGGGCATTTAGAAACATGGCAATTTGAAAACTAGTTTGCCTACAGTTGAATTACTTTTTTTTAAAGATTTTATTTATTTATTTGACAGACAGAGATCACAAGTAGGCAGAGAAGCAGGCAGAGAGAGAGGAAGAGAAGCAGGCTCCCTGCTGAGCAGAGAGCCCAATGCGGGGCTCGATCCCAGGACCCCGGGATCATGACCTGAGCTGAAGGAAGAGGCTTTAACCCACTGAGCTACCCAGCGCCCCTGAATTATTTTTTATATAGAAAAAATAGTAGCTTTAACGGAATATGTCAAACGAAGTGTACACAAAGTTGAGATGACTGAATGGCTAGAAAACCATTTCTCAAGTCATCTTCTACAGGAAAGTGATAAAATTAAATAAAAGAAATGTTAAAGTATCTCTAATTTTAGTTAATATACTAGCTTTACCAACATCACCTTTTGCCTGTAATGAGCCAAGGAAGCGATGCTGTAGCTGAAAATTTTTCAGTCGTTGAGAACTTTCCACATACTTTTTAATCCCTCCAACATGGAAGTGTGTGTATGTATACCTCCATACAGAACAGTATCTGTCTCTCTATATAAATATATAATAAAGGTTGGCTCTTAAATACTGTCTCTTCACCAAATTTTTTAGATGTCCCAAGAGTTCTCAGATTTGAATGATAAAAAGGGTGCCATAAGGTACCGCTTTAGTAATTAACTGGTTCCTTAATAAGTCCTCAATTACTTTGTTTCATGATAAGGAAAAAAAAAATGTTCCAAGACAGAGTTACATTCGACATCTGGGAACCTCCTAACAGCTGGCTACCTAATGAATATGCATCTGCTTAAGAGGCTGTAGACCATTAATAAACCAATAGATGTAAAGCAGAAACAATCTTTGTCAGCTTCAAATGAGATTGGATGCAATGTGCTGTGAAGTGTCACTGTCACATTGAATCGAGTTTGGGAGGTTAACAATCAACTGTTAGCTACTCGTGTCTCTGTAGCTCTGCACTTGTGCTAACACTCTTCCCAGACTGATGGCCACGTTTCTGATGTACAACTTCTTGCTCCTGATTGCCTGATTTGAGCCTTACAATGTCTGTGTTTCAAAAATCCCTTCCATTTTGTTCCACTAAACCACACATTTGCCAAGATGCTTTAAAACAAAGGAGTCATCTCCAGATAAGAAACGCAGGAAATATCAGGATCAAATGGGTACGAGATGGACTTCCAGTGCATTGGAAAATGTTTAGAACTAAACTTCCATGTGTCTGCAAGTAATCTGGGAACTGTTGGGTCCCCCTGACGGAAGCCCTCACCCCATCTGCACATAGCAACTCAGACCCTGATAACTGGTCTCCATGAGACCCCATCTTACAGTTGTGTGATTAGGACCATCCCTGCCCCTTTTACTGGCTGATTCCTTGAGGGCCATATTCATAGAACACTTGCTTGAGATTATTATCCTGGTTAAGTAAAGATTATACCTAGAAGAACTTGCATGTTCTTAACTAAATATATACCCATCACTGTAGTCTAATCCAAGTGCTCACATACATGTTTTGGGGGAATATTAAGGGCAAGGAGGAAGGCTGGAAGTTTCTTATAAATTCAAGTAGCATTTCTTTTTCATTTTGATGATCTCTTTAAGTTGTGGTAAAATATGCTTATTTTATCTTATGTGTATAATGTAAATTTATAGGTACAAGTGTGGTAAGTAACATAAAATTTACCATTTTAAACATTTTTAAGTGTATAGTTCAGTAGCATTAGGTACCTTCACATTGTTGTGCAATTACGACCTCCACCTATCTCTAGAATTTTCTTCTTCCCCATCTGAACCTCTGTACTCAGTAAGCACTAAACCCCCATTCCCCACTCTCCTCAGCCCCTGGCAGCAACAATTCTACCTCTGTCCATGAGTTTGATTCCTCTAGAGGTATGGAGGTATAGATCCCTCATAAAGTAGAATCACACAGTATTTGTCCTTTTGTGCCTGGCTTTTTCCTGTTAGGATGTTTCAAGGTTCGTCCATATCATCAGAATTTCATGCCTTTTAAGGCTGAAAAATATCCCATTGTATGTCCGTACCACATTTGGTTTATCCATTCATCTGTTGGACGTCTACATTGTTTCCACCTTGCGGTCATTATGAATAATACTGTTATGAATTCAAATCCCTGCTTTCAATTCTTTGGGGGCATATATCTGGAAGTGGAATTGCTGGGTCATGCGGTAATTCTATGTTTAATTTTTGAGGAAGTGTCATTTTGCTCATTTTGGATTTTGGTTGTTTCCTTGACATAATGCCTTTGATCAGATTCCAATTTTTCTTCCTTGGTACATTTGAGGAAAAAAACCCAATACAACCTCAGAGTTTATTTATTTATTTTTTCTGATTTCATGTCTGGAAAATAAATGAAAATACCATCATGGGGAATAAGTGTTTTTAAAAAGAGTAGGGGGAATTAAGGCCCAGCGACTCCCTACAACACCACAGATGGATGTTCTATCAAAAGCTGAGAATTATGGTTCTTTTAAAAAAAAACCCATAGTATTGAATACATATGTAAAACCATGTAATCTCTCAGTTGTGGGGGTGGCTCCTTTATTAAACAAAGCAACACCCTGAATTCCTACCCAGAGATTATCGTCTTATTCGTGGGGATGAAAGATCCATTTTCCCCCAAAACTATATGAAAATTACCACCACAACTAACACCCATCTGATACGCTCATATTACAATTGGAAAGCCAAACACCCAAAACTTCAAATGATGGGTTCCCTAGAAACAGGAAAGTGGTTTGGTATGGAAGGACAGTTCATATTTTTCACCTAAATATGACAATATTCTCCACCACAATCCAGTAGGAAGTCATATTTGGATCTGTAATAATATTCTCTAACCCTGAGCAGGTGGGGAGACATTTGAAGGAATTCGAGTGCCATACTCAGGCAGATACAATACTGTATCTTTTTCCGTCCAAGTATGATGAAAAAATAAATTTGTCTTTTAAGAAAAAAAATTCCTTTAAAAACTCGTGGTACATCCTGTACAGACATAGACATGCCTATCTCAGACGTCAGCCAATCAATGGCTTAAACTCAGGAGATGTAAATAATACTATTTATTCACCCCTTGTGACTTATTTGCAAGACAACTTCCTTTTAATATTCAATTCTTCTTCTTTCCCTTTCTCCCACCACATTTCAAAGCTATTTGGGGCAGATGATAAATTCAGTTTCTTTCAGCTGGTGCTGAGGAGATGGTCTTTTTCCCTGTCAAGGTTGTATGTTGTGTTTTTATTGTTCTGAAACATGTGTAGGTGGGTCCCAGACCCCACGTGGACTGAGGATTTTCCCAAGGGCTTCCCATAACAGTGACAGTCTCAGGATTCAGCCATCAGTGCTGTGGTTCATAAAATCCTTCAATAATATTAAGTCATTACTTAAATTCCCATAAGTTGTAGCTTCAGAATTCCATATTTTATACTCGAAAGGATTTTTTTAAGAAAATTCATTGTTGAGTGGTAAACACTTTTAAGAAGATGGACTAAATAACTCTTTGTAGTATAAAAGAACAATAAAATACCTGAGGTCTGCTCCAAAAATATACACGATTATCATTGCTCTAAATCAGCTAGTATCTTTTCCATTCCTCGGCCAACACTCTTGTTTAAGCTCACAATGACTTCTCACAAATGTCTTGTAACAGCTTCCTCATTGGTTTCCGAGTTTCTAGCCCCTCTTTCACTTCCAAGAGTCTTGTTCACGTCTCCTCGGCTCGTACACCACCGAGGGCTCCCCATTCCCAAAGGAATCAAGCCCAGGCATTCAGAGCCCCCTAATCATGGGCCACACTTCCAGACTTTCATGCCTGGCTCCTTGCCCATGTGCCAACCAAAAGAAACCACTCCTCAGTGCTGGCCCACTGCGTGCCTGTTTCTCCTTCCCTGTCACTGGTCCATCCAGTCCTGGCCCCAGGACTCTGGAGGCCTTCACCCAGACCCAGGGTCTGACAGTGAGCATACCCATTCTTCTCTGTGAAGAGTGAGCAATGCCGTTTCATCCTCCCCTCCCCGCCTCTGGCCAAGCCCCAGTTTGCTCCTCATCTGTAGAACCAGGCCTACATGGTGAATTACTGTGTCATTTGCTGGGTCCTATAATTTTGTTGAGAGAGCCAAGAGAAAAACTGGGATTCAATATTCCAGAGAGTATAAAAGTAAATTCTCAAGTATTTACTGTCACCAACACCAAATTAGGTCATTTTTCTTTTTTTTTTTTTTAAGATTTATGTATGTATGTATGTATGTATGTATGTATGTATTTGACACAGAGAGAGAGATCACAAGTAGGCAGAGAGGCAGACAGAGAGAAGGGGGAAGCAGGCTCCCCGCTGAGCAGAGAGCCCAGTGCGGGGCTCAATCCCAGGACCCTGAGGTCATGACCTGAGCCCAAGGCGGAGCTGAGCCACACTGAGCCACATTGAGTAACACTGAGCCACATTGAGTAACACTGTCTCTGAGTAACACTGAGGCACCCGGTCATTTTTCTCAATACAAAGCAGAAATGTGTGATGTGGGAAGCGGACCATTGGCCTCTGACAGACCAAGAGTAATGCTGACTTCTTAGTGATTCAGATCCGTGGATGGCTGGTGGGGGTACTGGAGCCCTGCTCTGCACAGGGCGTCCATCAGAATCTGTGGGAGAGCTAGGCCCCAGCCCAGGGGCCCTGGCAGAGAGGCCTATACTCTGTGAATCATATGGTCCCCAAATGGAGAAGGAAAGCACATGATAGAGCTGAAGATAGAATCTGTTGCTTGATTACAGGTGTCAAGACAGCCAGCAAAACCATGCTAGGAAGATCTAGCAAGTATTATATTAATTTTTAAATAACTTAGGGCAGGGACGCCTGGGTGGCTCAGTTGATTAAGCGGCTGCCTTCGGCTCAGGTCATGATATCAGCGTCCTGGGATCAAGTCCCACATCGGGCTCCTTGCTCGGCAGGGAGCCTGCTTCTCCCTCTGCCTGCCTCTCTGTCTGCCTGTGCTCTCTCTCTCTCTCTCTCTAACTAATAAATAGATGAAATCTTAAAAAAAAATAAATAAATAACTTAGGGCAACATTTCCCAATGTGTGGTGCGTTAGTTTTTTCACTTGTTTGGGTTGGTTCAGTCATACTGGGGAGCATATGGAAGAACTTTTTTTTGTGCAGGGAGAACATTTTTAAAGCCTTTTTAAAAATATCAGTTTGTTTTTTTTTTAAGATTTTATTTATTTATTTGTCAGAGAGAGAGAGCTGGAGCAAGCACAGGCAGACAAAGTGGCAGGCAGAGGCAGAGGGAGAAGCAGGCTCCCTGCCGAGCAAGGAGCCCGATGTGGGACTTGATCCCAGGACCCTGGGATCATGACCTGAGCTGAAGCAGCCGCTTAACCAACTGAGCCACCCAGGCGTCCCTAAAGATATCAGTTTTTACTGAGGGATATTTGACAAATAAAATTGTAAGGTATTTAAAGTATAAATTGTGGTGATTTGATACATTCATATACACTGTGAAAGACCCCCCCAATCTAGTTCATTAACACATCCAGCCCCACCCATATTTATCTCCTTTCTTTTTTTTTGCGAGACCATTTAAATTCAACTCTCTTAGCAACTTTCACTTATATAATATAGTGTTATCAAGTATAGTCACCGTGTTTTATGTTAGCTCCTCACACCTGATTCATCTTAGAGCTGAAGGTTTGTAATCTTTTGCCAACCTTTACCAACTTTTCCCTATTTTCCTCACCCCAACCTTCTGGCAGCTACTTTTCTACTCTTTGTTTCTATGAGCTTAACTTTTTGAAAAATTCCACAAATAGGTGATACCATGCTGTACTTGTCCTCCTCTGTCTGGCTTATTTCACGTAGCATAATCCTCTCAAGGCCCATCCCTGCTGTCACAAATGGCAGGATTTCCTTCTTTGTCGCGGCTGATAATATTCCACAGGATATCCGTACACCGCGTCTTATTTATCCGCTCGTCCACTGACAGACACGTGGGATGATTCCATAGCTTGGCTATTGTGAATAATGGTGCAATAGGCCTGGGAGCTCAGATATCTTTTCTTTTCTTTTAAGATTTTATTTATTTGACAGACAGAGATCACAAGTAGGCAGAGAGGCAGGCAGAGAGAGAGGAGGAAGCAGGCTCCCTGCTGAGCAGAGAGCCGGATGCGGGGCTCGATCCCAGGACCCTGGGATCATGACCCGAGCGGAAGGCAGAGGCTTAACCCACTGAGCCACCCAGGCACCCCTCAGATAGCTTTTCAATATCTTGTTTTCATTTCTTTTGGATGCATACCCACACGTGGAATTGCGGGATCATACACTATTCTATTTTTAATTTTTTGAAGAATCTCACACTGTTTTCCATAGTGACTACACCAATTTATATTCCCACCACCAGTGCCCAAAGTTTCCCTTTATACCAACTCCTCACCAATACTTATCTCTTGTTTTCTGTTTTGTTTTGTTTTTACTTAAAAGAAGTTCATTTTTATGTATCCCCTGCAAAGGGAGATCCCTTCTGAGTTTGGACAGTGGTGACTGAACATGAACATCCTCTGGTTTTCCATTTAACATTTTGTTATCTTAGGTAGCTCAGAAGATGAAGGCTTTCTCCTTTACCCTTCTGTGACAATTTCAGATGAAGATCGACATCACCTAGCCTTCCCCTTCAACTCCTTCTCCTCCTATGGGAGTCATCGTTGCAGTCGCTGTCACCTCAAGACCCCTGAGGCTCATCTCTTGTCTGTCTGATGACAGCCATTCTAACAGGGGTGAAGTGATACTTCATTGTAGTTTTTTAAAGTAAATACATGCTTACATTTTTTATTTCTTTCACTTTATGGCAAGTGAGGTTGGCATTCCATCTGTGGTCATGATATAAAGGATCTTTTGGAATATATTAATTTAGGTGCAAATGAGAAAAGTTAAAAGTATTTCTAAAATAACGATACCATGGTGTTGATGAGGCAAAAATGTGATGGTGAGATGAGAAGGGCAGAACTTGGGGAAACACTGGTATGTGACATGGTGCCACCTCTCTTTCATTGTTTTCACCAGTGACCCCCCAGAGAAGCTCCGGAGAAAATCAAAAGCAAGAAGCTTTTGTTTAATACATTTTCCATCTGGATTCAGATGTGAGAAATGTTCAAAATGCTCTTAAGATGCTTCTAGCAGAAGATCAACATGGGACATCTTTCTGCAAGAAACCACGTCTATCTTAAGTTACCTCAACTGCTCAGTGTGGTGATCAGTGATCGTCAAAGGTAGGTTCACACAGGCCCTGGGAGAATGCCAGAGGATCCCTCATGGCTGACGAGGATGAGATATCTGTCTGTATTTATTTTATCTAAAATGTAGAAAAATAAATTTTACTAATGATTAATAGGCACACTGACAGAGCAGATATCTATTTTATAAGTATGTACACTTGGGGGTCGGACAGTAAACACCATTTTATGAATCATATGTTTAGTCAAAATAGTTCAGTTACTACCATATATGAGAAAAAACATACTGTTGGTGTGTTTGAGGCCTGTCGCTCTAGGCACATCTGGTCTCTCTCACTCTGTTCCTGAGGGAAGGCAGAAGACTCTGAAGAATTCACTCCTGAAGAAAAGAAGGGTGTCTAAGAGGTCTCCCTCACATGGGAGGAATCTTATGCTGTCTTTTTACAGCCCTTTGGAAATCTCAAAACCCAACCATCTTATTTGAGTTCCAAATTTAAAAAAAAGGAAAGACAACCCAGGCCACAGATGGACTATGTTTCCAAATTTTCTCACTATGCATTTATAACTCAGAATTTATTTTCCTGTAGAAATGGTTTATAGTAATTCATTTTCTTAGAAAACATTTATTTAACACTCAGTGTGGCAGAAATAGTTGCAAAGACAATTTACAGATTATAATGCTGTTACAATGCTAGTGATTTAAGTGGAACAAAAACTGGGTAAGAGTAGTTTATGTTGAACCACAGGGAAAGCCACAAGAATGAGAACTGGAGACTTTTGCCAACACTTTGAAAAGGTCCCCTAGTCTGCTTCCAGGACATGAAAGAGGCACCGAACTAGCCTTCTCTTGTCTGGGGTTACTGCAAAACTCACAGCTCTTCTCCTCTTCAATACTAAAGTATCACTAGCACGCTCTTTTTGCTTACACTCATGGGTAGGGCCTATTTTGGATCAGTGAAGAGGAGAAAGAACTTCCCCACTGTAGCAGCTCTTCATTATATAGGGGTCTGCTTATAGTTAACCTTGTCTTGGGGTGCCTGGGTGGCTCAGTGGGTTAAAGCCTCTGCCTTCGGCTCAGGTCATGATCCCAGGGTCCTGGGATTGAGCCCCGCATCGGGCTCCCTGCTCAGCAGGGAGCCTGCTTCCTCCTCTCTCTCTGCCTGCTTCTCTGCCTACTTGTGATCTCTGTCAAATAAATTAATTAAAAAAAATTAACCTTGTCTTGTGTCCTTCAAAAAGGAGGTTTTTAACATACCCCTCAGAGATCATTCAGCTTGTGCTGGGAATTGGATATATATCGTTCCCTGTGGGGGTAATAAAAAGCCCCAGGGGCCCACTAGGTAAGGGAAAAGCACACCTTGCTGGAAGCTGTTTAGTTCACAGTTGACAGAGACCATGGGGGCCTTTTCTGATGTTTTCCCTTAGGGACCCAGGTGGAATGATATTTTCCCCCCACATATTTGAGCAGTGTCTACATCAGATTCATTGTTTAGGCTGGGTTGCTCCTTCCCAAAGAACTTAGCATCCATGGGACAATGTGGAAATTTATGAGTATTTTAAAGTTCCATCAACACATCAAGAAGGTGCTAGAACAGACCGGTGGTGCATAAACCAGAGCTGTAACCACTTGGGGAGCACAACAGTGGCAGGGAGAAGTAGGGATGAGAAACCGCTCTCTCTGCAGGTTTCCACCCCCCAGCACACAGACGGACAACATGCTGGTGCTCCAGTTGGTGCTGGAGGCCCACTGCACATGCCTGCCTGCCCTTGCAAAAGAGTGACCGGGATACCACCGAGGGCAACAGAAGGGCGCCCCCTCCTGCTTTCTTTCAGTCTCTGCTACCCGCTACTCTCACCTCTACCCTGCCTCCCCCTCCCCAGTGGCCTTCCCCCTCCACCCCCACTAGCCCAGTTGTTTTCTGGGGTCATTGCGGGAAGAACACACTCTGAAGTGGTTCCAGACCCTCCGGTCCACTCGCAAATGTTGCTTTCCTCCAAGAGACCTTCCCTGACCCCCAGCCACCCTCTGTCCCAGCCTCTCGCTTTCCTGCTCCATTCTCTCTTGGCACTGTGGGTCACCTGCAGTTGTTTCTACCTTGTTTCCTGGGGATGTATGGCTTTTGTCTCGCTTCCCCGCTAGAATGTAAACACCCTAAGAGCCGGGAACTTGTCTCTCCCTCTCAATCCAGTATCTCCAGGGCCTAGAATGGTGCCTGGCCCCAGAAGGTGCTCAGGAAATAAATGTCCACTAAACAAATTCCCCGAAATATCCAGCAAGACGATACAGACGTTCAGTACACGTCTAGTCAGCAGACAGAAAGCACTTAGTAAATGGTGTTTATTATGCTTTTATGATTAAGTTGTTGGTAGCCAGAAAAAAAAGTTACCTGGCCTCTAGGATTTGACAATATTCTTTCCCAGCCCAGCAAAATGATTTGGTTCCTCTTGCTTCTCCATGATCCTTGAAATAAAATTCTACTGGAGCCTGAGAATTGCACCCCCAGCCACAGTCCAACACATCTGAATTAGCAATGCAGGCTTAGTGCTACGATGTACGGTCTCCTTTGAGAATATGGGGTGAAAAATCCCCACAGGCCTGGCCTCAGCTTTTTTTGTTCACATTGTTTGCTTTGAAGACGTTAACACGGTGCTGAGAAATCAATACGCAGGGATGCTGCCGACCCTGTATATGTCTCCTTCTGATTCTCCTCTGGGAGGCTTGGCTCACTCCAATGCACTGATAAGTCATGAAGTGCCCAGCTCTGTCTGCAAATTAAGGCTTTGTAAGTAATCAAGGAACACCAAGTTTAGTGTGCCGTGGATTTTCCATCCTGAGTGTCATTAGATGAAACGAAAGTACACATTACAGGTTTGCGTAATGAACAAGCCTCAAGTTAGGTTTGCCGTGATAGGGTTATCAGTCATTGCACAAATTAATTATTTAGGAAAGCAGTTTTTACAGTGGGTTTTCATTTAAGTTTTGCCCCTTGATATATGTGTATGAGAATGACTAATCCATCGGACACTGCTACTGTACTTGTGCATCTATCACTATCGGGCCTTTTTTCATAATTGGTTTATTAATTATAGCATCTTAATGATCTGTTTAAAATAAATAAACCATTTGCACCATTTCAAAGGTATTTTGTGAGGCTCAGCTGATATTAAAATAGCACCAGCCTTATGTGCTTTTTCAGCAAGTGACCTAATTAGTTAATAAAGTAATTGAATATTAAAAAGGATGTTGCAAGTGATTAAAATTTAAGAGCCTTCAGAATGTTATTAAAGCTATAAATCATACATCACTGTTTTAATTTGCATAGCTACAGAATTACTAATGGTCCCACGTGCACACGGGGCTCAGCAATTAGTCCTTTAACAAAATGTTGGTGATGTTGAGGTACCAAATTCTTTCAAGCTCTTTTGATAGTGACATAGAAACCTGCTTTTGCCAGATTAAATATCTAACTGTTGAAGGGGCTGCTGGCTCCCTTTGACAAGTACAGACATCCATTCACTCAACAAATATTTATGATACCCACTGCATCCAAGAACTGTGTTGTAAGTGTTGAGTATAAGGGTAAGCCAAACAGACATAGTCCTAATGGAATTTAGGGACTGGAGATATCAGTCATGCACTTCCCTAAATTCATGTAAATTACAAAAGGTGGTAACAAGCTACAAAGGAAAAGTATAGGATGTTCCAAAAGGATTTTGCTGGTGAAATCTGAACTCCTCTGCTAAATTAGGGACTGAACACTTACTTCCAGGTGAACAGACAGGGACTTCACCCAGCAGGCTGGGGAGTTTTGTTCAAGCAAGAAATGCCTCATGAATCTACCAGTGGTATGTAGGAAGGACTGGCTGAAACTGTTGGTTGTTTACTCAAGAGCCTTTGTTCTTTCCTGGCCATCAGAATCCCGTTCTCTTTGGCTACAGCACTAGTACTATGCTTAGGGAACGTAGGTCCGGGGATAAATGATGAAAAGTCTAAACCCATTATTGTAATTCCATTGCCCTTTGCCTGTGGATTAGTTTATGGTGGATGTGTTCTGATGAGCTCTAAGAGGATTTCTGGAAGAATATTCCTTACTGATAAAAAGAGACACACAAGAACACTTTCCCTCCATGCTTTTGTATATCATCACTAGTGAAGGTAATACTTGGTGCTATAGTGGCCATATTGAGACCATGAGAGGGGAAGGCAAAACAACAAAACAGTACACACACACATCTGCCTGCACGTTTGTGTGCACACACACCACACCCTAAACCTGAGAGCTCTGATATTGTTGAGTAGGCTGAACCGACCCTGGAAACTTTGGACATCCTACTACATGGAAGAGTAAGTTTCGGTTGGATAGTCTGTTACTGGCCCCCTGAGGCATCTTGACTGAACCAGATGGGTCAAAAATGAAGACACTGAAAGCTGAGAGACAAATTAAGAGGCTAATATAATTGTCCATTTGAGCAGTGATACAACACTAAGCTATGGTGGGATAGAACAGGAAGAATGGAAAAGTGAGGTCAAGAACAGAGCAGAGGCCTTGTGGACAAGATTCCACAGAATCTGTCAAAGTATTAGTTATTCATGGTGCCAGGTGATAGTGATTGCCCTCAACTGAGCATTTCCCATGTTCCAGGCATTGTTCTAAACACTTCACATGCAGTGCTCATGGAATCATTTCAACAGTTCTATAAAATCCTATGAATTGTCACCATGGTTGAATTCTGTTTCAGTTAGCCTTGGTTTGCCAAGTTGAAGTCCAGTAGCCTCTGTCACCACTAATAGGTGAAAGCAGATGAGTTGTTCCTGACCCCTTGAGAGAGCTGCGGGCTATACTGCTGCCGCTAACATTTTTTTTTTTACTTCCTGATGCACAGAGAAAATGACACTATTTTAAGGCACGCTGAAGGGAACTTAGGACATCTGGATGGAGCTTGGCAAAAGTCTTCATTACTCTTTCTCTTTATATTATAAATTATAAAAAAATAAAACTCAGAATTTAGGGAAGATATTAACTGCTGAATTTGTATAAACTTTCCAAAAAATAACATCTTTAATTTTTAATTAGAAATTAGCATTTGCTTTTTATGACTATAGCTTTTCACAACAGATTTTGATTCCTGATGAAGATTTTTGTAATTCAGCCAAGATTCTTTAATCAAAGTCTCTCCAAATTCTTGATAGTCACCACGAACAATAAACTTTGTTCACACAAGTTAGTAATACCAACAAAGTAAAACATTTTTTGAAGCCGTGTCAAACTTTACAATATCTGAGTCATATTTAAAGAATCTAACAGTTATTTTTCTTTCACTGACAACTGCCCTATTGGAATTCCTTGAGATTGTGTGACTGGATTTCAAATCTTTGGGAACTTTTTCAAACCAAATTATTTCAAAATAATAAAAATACTTTAATTCATAGACCACTCATGCATAGTTAGAGTAGTTACTAAGCACAGCCAACTTGGACACCTCTGAAAGGGCATGTCAGTCACAGAGGGAAGAATCCAATATGTGTGAAGACAGACTCGGCGCTGTGCCTGCCAAGAACCTCTGTGCCCTCTCCCTGCCCCTGTTGAACTTGCAGCTGGCTGCGCTTTGGCCTGCTGCTGTGCGTCTGGCAGGGCCAGCTCCCTGGGTGTGCAACCTGGACCGCCATACAGGACTCACACTCCAAATGACCCCATTCTTGGTTTCAGGCTTTGTTGTTGGCATCTTGAAATGATTTTTGAACAAGTAGCCCTGCATTTTCACTTTTCACTGGGCCCTGCCAGTTATGCCAAGTCACTTGGCATCTGGGGCACCTGGAACACACACTCCTCTAGTAGCAGCCGCCCTGTGCTTTTACCCACGATGGGCAATGGCGTGTGTTGCCACTGGCTTTTGAGTCATGAAGCAACCTCTTAGGTTCTGTGTTTGGCCCCTTGACACGGGGCGTAATGATCTGGATATCATCAGGCTCACCAGGTTCAATGTTGACATGACCATGGGCCACATCTTCCTACCTTGTTCCACTCAGCCACCCTTGAGGGACCTTGATGAAGCTGTCGGTGCTTCTGGCTGGAGGTGACTGGTCCAGAGGTTCCAGCTGCCCCAAGAACCGAGGCATCTATTATATCACTCAAGATGCCATGGCTTACTGTTTGGGCAGTCCTATGTGGAGTGTGTTCCTCGGCATGTTACATTCTGCCAAGGAGATCTCTGTGACCTGAAGGAGGTCTACCAGATCCTTGCCAATAGTTTTCAATATGAAGAGTTTGTATTAAATTTTGAATACCCACTCAAAGAGAACGTAGATTTGAGGTATGATCACTGAGGGTTAGATCTAGGAAGGACCAAAGTGGAAGGTAGAGCTGGAAGGGAACATTCTGGAACATCCGTCCAGAATGACAGAGGCTCTTCCTCTGTCATGTGAGGGTTTAGAGCAGTTTCTCCCAAACGATTTGGAATCTGTATTACTTCTGGTTTGATGTCATACATAATGTTGGTCTCTCTATTAAAATGACACACATATATTAATATGTAAGGATATATAAATGTGCACCTATCTATCTACATCTATCTATCTATCTATCTATCTATCTATCTATCTAAATAAAATAAGCAAAAACAGTTTCAAGACAATGAGGACAGATGACTCCCAACAGAGGTGAGGGAAGTTTCTGCCAAAACACTTCATGGAGCAACAGATGTGCTCAGATGACTCTGGGGACTGGGAAGAAGGAGAGTAAGAGGACTCAGCTGAGGCATAATTGGACCTGGCAAGGGTAGGGAAGAGACTGTACACAGGTCTAAGATTTCTCACACAGAATACCAAATGAACTAATTGCTTTCTGCCCTCAGAGGCAAAGATCACAAGTATCTTTCTTAGAGCATCAATCTTAGAACAAGGTCATACGAACAGAATCCCAACAGATATTCTTAAGTAAATACTATTTTATACTATTTTACATAAATACATACACAACACTCCCCATTACACAGTCTTACTGTTTCAGCAAGAATCGTGCACTGAGAACTCTATAGATGTTAACGGCATGGGGTCCTTTCCTTGCTCTGTACGGTGTGTGGGTGTGTGTAGTCATTAAGTGGTTCTTGTGGTTAAAGTACTCATCAGGTCTACATGCAGTGGAAGAAAACTATAACTGCATTCCTGCTTCTTAATCTTCTGATTTTCTGATCTAAGGAAGTCTTCTGGCATTTATAAAATGGTCTGGCCCTCTTGCTACTAATCAATGGCTTTCCAAGGATGATGAGAAAGCTATAAAAGTATGAAACCCAGGCAGCACCAAAATAACAGGAGTGGCTTTTTGCAAGAGTCCATAAGGTAAAGGAGGAAACAGGAGAAGGAAATACACTCTGTGCTCCTGCATTGCTAAAATGTTATGCTCTGCCTTATGGTATATTTGAACCCAGATCCCTTTATAAGTCCCTTTTTCTGGTGAAGCTCATCTCTGGACACGGGGGCAGGAAGTGAGGACTTCTGGACTTCAGATTCATGAAGACCTCACATACAGACATGGGGCTCTATTTCTTTAAGATTTTATTTATTTGACAGAGAGAGAGAGAGATCACAAGTAGGTAGAGAGGCAGACAGAGAGAGAGAGAGGAGGAAGCAGGCTCCCTGCTGAGCAGAGAGCCTAATGTGGGGCTCGATCCTAGGACTCTGAGCTGAAGGCAGAGGCTTAACCCACTGAGCCACCCAGTCATCCCTTGGGGCTCTATTTCTAAATGGGGCTACACATCTACTCACAGGTACACAAAGAGGATGGAACGCTATCTTTCAACTTGAATATTTAAAATACACTGCGAAGTTTGCAACTTGGCTTTGACCTTTCTTCATTTTTTTTTAGTATATTGGGAGCCTCCAATAATGGAAGTGTCCGGGCCCTCTCTCAACCTTGAAGGGATGTGTGTGTGTGTGTGTGTGTGTGCGCGCGCGCACGCATCTTTTTATGTGTATTTTTCCTCCAGTGCACATTTTCATAACTGGATTGGATGTAACACGCTCAATTAATTAGGGAATACATTTTTATTACCAACACCACTGCTGGTTATAATTCGATCTCTATAAGGAACTGGCCAACCAGGCAGATTAGCATGAATTGGCTCATGACTGGAGGGGAACAAAGATGTGCGGTCAACACATCTGCTTTGCATGTTTGTGCTTTGTTTATCATAAAACAGGTGATAATGATAAGGACATGTAAGAAGCACAGTGTTAATGATAGCGCCAGTAGAGAGTGTGAACAAAAGCCATGACTTTTGAGCAAAAGCTAGATGTAAATTAAACTCTGGATTTGTTCAGAGTTGAGGTTTTATAGCTATACATTTACGGCATTTAGAAAGACCTTTGGTGTTGAAATTCCTGCAAGAATAATTTCATCACTTCAAGTGTGAAACTCCCCAGTCACTGAACCCAACTCTTCCCACTGAAACAACTGCTTTATAATATTGTCTTTGCTAATGTGACCATTTTATTACAGACACTGTGTGTATTATAAAACACATGAAGCTTATATAATGCAGCATTTAGTAACACACAGGTACACGGATCACTTGTGGCTCAGGAGGGGTCTGCAGATAAAATGTATGAAAACAAACACTTTAATTTCAATAGTTGTATATTTCTTTTAATGTGTACTTTCAATTTAGGGCAAATTTTCCGACTTGCCATTGATGGTAGTGATGTACAGCTTCTTTTTAAGTGTAAGCTAAAAAGTGAGTCAATTTATAGAAAAATATTGAATAATTAAGCAGTAGTCTGCTTAGGATAAAGCAAAAATGGTGAAAGTGCTCTGCAAATGACCCATGTTTTGGAAACAATGAACTATGTAATAAAAAGAAAGAGGATGTGGGCTTTGGGTTGAGTTTCTGATGGTGATGATGGCCACACTGAGCCATCCTGGAGACCAGTGCCACACACATGTAAGGCTGCTGCCTGATGCCCCAGGAGCGTGCTTTTCCACGTGACACTAATTGGCCCACACAGGAGTGAAACCATGACCCTTCCCTCATTAGCCACATGCTCAGACCAGCTGAGCTAGCTCACTCTGGGTCACTGGGGTCCCATGTAGGAAATTACCATTCCAGTGCCCTGTGGTCCTCTCGTAACCCCAACTAATGAATGTCCTGTGGAGCCTAATGTCATTCCTGGGGGAGCACACTGCTCTCCCAGCAGTGGAGAAGTTGATGATATTCCGATGTTTTAACCCAGGGAAAGATAAGTAAGAAAGCCCAGGGAACTCAAGAAGCCTGAGAACAATCTTTTGAACACCTGTGTGCTAGGAAAAAGGATGACAACAGCATTCTGCTCTGTCCATCGTTTGCCGGGCCAGGTCTCAGGACACAGAGTGCAAGCACAGGGAAGTTAAGAATGCTAAGCATCTCACAGCAAGCTCGTCACGGTATAAATGACTTTAAGTGCTTGCTGTCTGGACCAACCACTATCTTTCATCAACCCCACGACGTACGTTTGATATAGGTTAATCCCTATTCTCGAGATCAGGAAGTTGAGGCTCTGAAGTAACTAGTGCAAGAGCCTACAATAGTGAACTCCTCCCAGGATTGCTGTATTCTGGAAATCAACACATTATCAAGCTGAAGGGAAATTCTACAAGATGGACAGACAGCTTGCCAAACCTTTCTGCTTGTGTCCCCTATCAGGTCTCCGAAAGACTGTAAGCCTTCAAGTAATCTTTATTCTTCTTTACTTTAGCACATCCATAGTTTAGCCTTGACAAGAGTTTAGGGAGATGAATTATCATAAAACAGAGAAGATAAATTTATAGTCAAGGCCAAGAGAACGTGTTTTTTCCAAATGTTGGAAAACATTGGAAGGAAAGGGACAGCAGACTTTCTAATGCATATTGAAGAGCTGGGTAAGACCACTACGTTACCCCAGCTGCTTTTTAACAAGGCTATTGGATCGATACCCCTTCCAGGGCCAAACTTACTGGTGGATGAAATACCTCCTGGTGCTCACTTGGCAGCTGCTACTCCCAGAGCCACAGTGGGCCTGTTGCCCTGGGGGTGCCCACCACCTTTATCCTCTTTGGAAGCCATGAAGCCCTGTGTGCATGTTCACTTCCAGCTAAAGAACAGTATGAATTAGAAGGGACTAAAGACACCTGAAGCAGATCACCAAACCATATTTTAACACAGCCCTCTGGTTTCTGATTAATCAGAGGGGATGACTCAGCTTTGCCTGTTTTCTGGTCAATGCCTGAGAAATTTAGTATTTTTAAGTTACAGCTGGCTAATAATAAACTCAATAGTCAGACCCAGAAAGTATCCCAAATTTGCCAATGATTAGCAAAGAGATGTTGGCAATTTACTTTCTATTTTTTGTGGATTTTTAAAAAAGATTTTATTTATTTGAGAGAGAGAGAGAGCGCGCACGCACACAAGCAAGGGAGGGGGGCAGAAGGAGAGGGTGAAGCCGACTCCCCGCTGAGCAGGGAAACCCAAAGCAGGGTGATTCCAGGACCTCGAGATCATGCCCTGAGCCAAAGGCAGATGCTTAATTAACCGACTGAGCCACCCAGACATCCCAAGTTACTTTCTGTTTTAGTTGCCTCACATATGTAGGAAAGATAAAAATCTTTCTCTTATAGTGGTTGTATTTGAATAAGGTAATCCATATAATACGCTTGACACAGGGCTGAGATGCTAAAAAATGACAATATTTGTTATTGCCTGATCTGTCCTCTGCCCCTTCACATAGCACGATTGAGTGAAATGTGGTGCAAGTTACCATGGTCCAAAAAGGCACGAGATAAATTTTTTAATTACAATCTTATCTTTAATTATTCATTTGGAGACCTTACCTATTTATTATTTCATATTTGGTAATCCTCTTTATTATATGCTTCTGAGAAATTATTTCTTGAGGTAGAGGGGACAAGGTCTTTTGAAGGCCTTGACGTGAAGTGCTAGGAGACTCACTACCACTGACCACCCACCCTTTATACCCCCGAGTCCAGCCTAAAACAACAGACTTTTCTGTGTCCATTATAGGTTTTCCTTTGACTCAGGAGCATATTTGCTTGGTCTCAGGAGTGGAGACTCAAGTCTGGTCATGGAACCATAAGACAGATGCAACCTTTCTCATAAGTGGGCTCTCGGGCATCAACACTGGGTGGAACTGAATTGTTTCCAAAAGTGAAACAACTGCTGAGAAATGGGGGCAACGAGACAGTTTCCCCGGGGTACTCCTTAGCCAGCGGCTGGGAAGAGGCTGGGTGGAGCTGATCAGATGCAGAGAAGAAACAAGGAACCCCATGACGTGAGACCAGTGACAGCCACTCTGAAACAGGGGACGCTGGGCAAGCTCACTGTTCACCACTCTTCTCCAAGCACATTCGGTGGCTGATTGCCATCTGTCAGGCTTCGTAGGCTTCAAATTAGGCAAATCCAATATTGGGAAGAAACATTTATATTGCCATTTGGGTTGATTATAGCTTGTTTCTCTTCCATCATCTAGGTTCAGACTGCTGAGCATTTAACAATGACCGGTAGCCGAGCGGGAGACTCACGTCCTTCTGGGACTCCAGTTTAGCAGTTCTCTTGAACCTACTGCCACCTAGCGGCGGCTGAGCAGACTGAGGAGTGCTTCTCTTCTGTTCCGGAAAGAATGTGGTGGGGCAATAAACTTTGTGTCCTTGCCATTCAAATCCAGGAAGCTTAGGGAAAGATAATAGATATCTCTCCTTCCACTGGCTTCCATCCCCCTGCCCATAACTGTCACTGTACATTTTAAATGTCAAGCTAGCTGACTCTTCTGCCTTTATTTTGATAAATGAGGACATTCTCATTTAATCAGAAGTCTTTGAGATACAAAACAAACAAGCAAGGGGAAGAATTGTAGCTTGTGGGTCTCGCCTCCCTCCCCTCCACTGTATTGGTTAGAAAATTTTTGTATGTCGGCTAAGCCCAGCTTAATATATTCTTTGAAAGTGGAGAATTGGGTCATGATGGTTAACTTGAGGTTTCCCTAAGCATCAGTGTGATTTTTGTCTACCTTACCCAGGTGACTCAGTTCTGGAAGCACACAGAGGAGATCAAGTAATCCATGTGGCAAATCTTGGGGCAGTTCAACTTCCTGCACATGCACAGAAGGAAGCTGGTGACAAATTCAAATATTTCCGGAACCATGTGAGGATCAATTAGTCAAATGTGGTCAAACCCTTCGAGGGAGCAGAGTAAAGGGTGACCTTAGCATGAAGAGAGAGGGTGAACGCCAGTGAGCTACTAGGTAGAATAAATTCACAGGGCAATTACCATTGCTTGGAGCTTGGAAGAGATAATTCATGATGTGGGCCTAGCTCCTTTTCTAAGAAGGAGTTTCTGATAAACATGGAAGAACAAAGTCACCCCAAGGAGAGTTGATATAGATGTGTGTGCTTTGGTAAAGAAAAGGCACAAGGTTACAACAATGAGATGGCAGAAGGCTTGAAACGCATTAACTTTCGAGGGGTGTCTTCACTTGGCATGGGGCTCCCCTGCCTCCTCCCCTCCACTACCCCTCAAAATCAGCAGAGACAAAGCAGTCAGTACATTAATACAATCATATTTATTACAGTTTCCAGACTCCCATATGACACATACCTAAAGCAGAACACTGCAAACTGACATTATTAGCAGCAATCCTCCCAAACATGAAGAATTTAGGTGAACTTCACAATTGGGAGTAATTTCAAGACAAGATTATAAGTTATGGTTTTTCTTTTAGCAGCTGGTATAGGAATACTGAAACTATAAATACAGAGTCATCCAGGTTAGCCTTGTCTAGAAAACATTAATAAGTCACGGAGCAGAGGGGTATCCCCAGGGCTGCCAAACAGAAGGCTAATGTCTTTAGATGTCAGTATGAAATAAGCAAATCACTTTTCAAGACATCGTTCACTATCTGTGTTACTGTCAGGACAACAGAAAAAGAGCTGGACAGCTGCCCTAGAACCTAGCTTACACATAATTCAGCCAGATAATCATTTAAATAATACCTCCCAAGACTGTTTAGACCTTTCCCCCCCCCCACAGCTCTAAACACATAACATCAGACATAACATCAGACATTTGCTCCAAAGGATTAAAAATCAAAAGCAATTGCAATGTATTGGGAATAGCTTTTATAGCTTTCCTGAGGGACAGTTGCCATCTTTTCAGAGAGTGTTTTTAAAGCAGCACTAACTCTGGTAGCTTATCAAACTACTTTTCATTCTAAATAAATAAAAGACCAACTGAAGGTCTCGGGTGTACTTATTTCTTTTCCCCTAGATCTCTGAACCATCCAAAGCCATTTCTTGACAGATAGCTTTCATTTTTATTAGAAGAGTGCAAGAGAAATTACAAACACTTGAAAAGTATTCAAAACACTGAGAGTAAAAATAGGCGCAACCCTTCCTCAGAGCCCAGGAACCTGTGACAGGAACCCCAAAGACTTATCTAAAATAAACCAACTCAATTTGCAAGAAAGTAATGACAGACCACCCACCTTTGCAACATAGGCACAGATAAGATTTTCTTGCTTTATAATCCCTAAGAAAAGCATCTGGGAGTTAATGCCCAAGAAAACATAGGTTGATGAATAGAAGCTACTAAAAAGGGGTTGATTGAAGTCAGTACCTGGCACAGGAAGAGAAAAATTAAAACAGTTGCTAAACCATCATATCTATACCATGATACTCTAAGGTGAACCCTGGCCTTCCCATAGCAACCATTTCGTTCATAAAAAATACATAAAAATGGGAAAGCTTTGGGGCAGCACCAGTGACAGCCGGCTGTCTTTGAATAACGTTAATTTTTCCTAAAGGCAAAAATTAAGAGAAAATTTACAGAATCGATTCTATTTCATGATTTTGCCCATGTCAGTGGCTATGGGGATATTGCAAATAGAAATACAAAACCCCTCAGTGTTAAGTTAGGGTTCTATTTTTCTCTCAAGGGAGAAGTGGTATTCCTAGACTTCTGTACACAGCTTCTGAGGATTAAAGACAGCTCATGGTTCATGCTTTGACAATCTCTAACGGTACTCCTGGACAATTTTACCATAAGGAGAGATGAAGCCCCTCCTGACCCACCAACTCAGAGCAAGGATTCTCATGCACCTAGACTTTAATGCGAATGGTTTCTAGGCTTTCTGACTTGATATGCACCATGCACAGAGAGCAAGAAACTGACTGGTCTAAAGCCATATGCCTTAGACACAGCTAATGCTGGCTACCTATCTCACAAATGGCCCACCATCATAAGATGGTCTCGGAAAGAGCATAAACGCTTCCCAAGTTCTAGAACAAACAACCTAAAGCAGAAGTTCTCCTGGTGGTAGAGGCACAGGATCACCTCTGTGCACAAAGAATGGCACATGAAATCACTCTGGGTGTGAAACCACATCCCCTGTTGCTCACTGCTCCTGAGAAGACCTCAAGAAGTATACAGGTACGCCCCGTGAACTGTTTCGGAAATGGATTCCCATGTCTAGAGGTTACTTTGAAGAACCCACGTTGGATGTTCAAAAATAAGTACTATTCCTACCAAATGTGCTAAGCCCAAATCCCTAGAGAACACCCAAAACCAGTTTTGTTGCATTTCGGCTATGTTGGGCACCCCCTCAAGTGAGCCCGTGGGGGCCTCCAGAACTACCATTCTGGCTGTTACTTTCCCTTTTTCTTTCCTTCTCCTGAGGAAGACTTCAGTTATTTTCATAGCAACTTATTAAAATGTTCTAGGTGATGACATATTTCGAGCAGCATATAGGTTAATAGAACCAATTTTTTCTTCCTTTTGAAAAATTTCTACAATAATAAAGAAAAAGCAATATTTTTAAAAATTAACTTTCCTAAAAAAAGAATTGTCATACTTTGTACAAAACACCACATGCACTATTTAAAGAGTATTCATCCTAGAATCACTAAGAGGGGCATATGGGCACATTAGACTGATCACATGAGTTTAAAATAATTTTCAGAGCCAGAATTATTAGACAGAAAAGTAGCAAACCAATCATTATCTGGACATATGAACATTATATACAAACATGAAAATGCAGCATGTGTTTAAAATAAATCACATTAGATTTAATCAGGCACTAAAATGAATGGAAACGGATATATTCCTTTTGATACCAAACTTATACTTTATTGGGAAAACCTGGTATCTACTGCAGCTTCTAGCTGAGGGACAGAAGGGTAGACACAGGAAGACATCTAACAGGAAAGACTGGTAAAGAGGTAGAGGCAGGGGTGCCTGATGATTAAACAAGATAACTCTTAATTGAGGAACTGAGATTTTAGACATACCACTTAGGAGAGAATTTAGATGAGCAGATTCCAAAGGTAACTGCTTGACTTTGTAACACGGAACCTCTCTAAATGTTTCTGATATGGCTCTAAAGAAAAATATTTACAATGCATTTTAAAATAAAAGCAAGTAAACGAAACAAAACAAAACATCTTCCACAATTCCCCTTTGGGGATGTATCATTTTTAGATGTGCATTGTCCCTTTGGTACTACCATATAAATCCCTTGAAAAGCTCAGGGGAATTCTTTCTGACGATGATCAGAAAAGGATTGGGGCTGGGATGTGGGGGAAGCAGCAAAGAAACATTACTCTTCTTTTACTGAGGATATTCTTCTAAGAACTTCCATTTGCCTTTAGGAGAAAGGAATGGATTGTGGAAAACAGTTCCTGGAGATATCACTGCCTTCTGAGGACAAGTTCATAATTATGACACCTACAGAGATGACTTTCGTATGTAGCACCTACCCTGCTCATAAGATATAGAACTCTTACCAAGCTATGACATATAGTTAGTAAAAGTTACTCATGGCACTTAAATATGTTTAGAGACTTTAAAATGCCTTCCTAAAATTCTTTGTTTCAGTGCCCCTGTGAGGTAGGTGTCTGATGGGAAAAACTGAGGCACGGAGGGGTTAAGTCTGCTCTCCCTTCATTGCATGATGAGCCAGTGGCCCAGCTAGCAGAAGGACCAGGTGGCCTAACTCCCTCAACATTATTCACCCTGCTTCTCAGAAGGCTTACCTAAGTTACATAAAAAACACAGAAGGGGAATTTTTTTTTCAAGCATTTTAACTAGTTATCTATTTCTTATTCTCACTTTGAACATGTTATTCTAAAGTAAAACCAAATACAAACAAAATGAAAAATCAATATTGCCTAACAGTCTGTGTCTAGATGTAGTCTATTCTGTACTAGTGATTGAAAAAGCATGTAATACGATTCAAGTAGAAGTACCAGAGGGTGCTACAGTGTTCCCATTACTCAAGCCAGGCTGTGAGTAAAGTGTCCCTTATAGATGCCACCCACTGTAATTTGTAAGAACTTCTTCGGCGTGACACGAGGGAATAAAACTACCACTCCTGTTTCATGGAAATACCATACTGAAAGTTAGTCTACACAGGCCAGCCCTAACTGGAAAGGGAACTCTCAACCATGTGATGCATACGTACTACTGAGTTCATGCAGAACTCTTTGAAGCCATATATGAAGGTCACAGTCACCTGCCATAAAGCTCACGGAACAGTTCACGCTACATACAGAAGGGCAATACATGGGTACATGCACTAGCACCATGCCACAGAAGTGTAAGAAAAGGACAAGAAGCCACCTCATGAGCATCTTCTAGTCCCACCTGGCATGCCATTCTCAGAAGCTACCTCTGGTAAGTGGGGAAGACTCCCGAAGTCCCGTATCCCTTTAAATAATAAGGAGAGGGGTAAAAACAGAATATTTGTTGTTGGCTGCTTTGAGCATACCAGCTACCCAAATTTTACTCTTTCACAAGTTAGTAGCTTTCTTAGTTTTATAGCTATTCAAAGGTAATAAATTACATACCTTGATGAAGGGAGAATGGTGTAGAGCAAAATTCAAAGGTCAGTTACAAGTTGTGGATACAAGACTACAGGAAAATTTATACTGCTACTCTTAGAATCAAATTCATGAGTACTTAGGGTACTAGCTTTTAGAAATGAAATAATTTTTTTGAGATGTTTTTTCCCTTCCATCCTTATAGTATCTGTGGGGTGAATTTAATTCGTACCAGACCCCTAATTCAAATGAAGATTTGATACTTGGTTTGGATGTCTAAAGTTGACCATGACACCAAATAAGATGCAGGTTGTTTCCTCCATACAGCTTCTGACTTGATATTAATGCAAATACCCACCCTCCTAAGGCCTGTGTCCCCTGGAGGGAGCTCCTCTTCCAGAGGGCCTGAGCCTGGCTCTATGCTCTGCACATGCATGACCAGAGGGAATTATTCCAACTCAGAGTTTCACTGGGGTACTAGGATATAGCATAGCAGCAATTCATGCATTTTATTTCTAAATATCAAAGCTCCTGTGAGGCCGAGCTGGTCACTGTGCAAGATGGACCAGCAGGACATTCTCGCCTCGAATGAAAATTTGATTTATGTGTCGAGTGAATACCTGCTGGTAATCCACTTTGGGCTTTCGCTTTTTCTTACGGGGCTGGCCCCTGGAAAGGGTGGTTGCCCTGGAAAAGGTACCTCCCGCACTTGACCCTTCTGTCCCTGTAGTCCTCCCTGACATCTCTGACCTGGACTCCTCCCTTGCAGATGCCTGCAGGGAAGAAGGAACGGAGCGGGAACGCCTGCGGGAGCCCCGGTCAGTATCTCCTCTTCCCCACACTGAAGCCACCTTCCAAGTAGACGTCTGGGAATATCTGGACAGAGTGGAGTCTTCAACTGCAGACTTAGAATCTCCTTCTTTTTTGGAAGAATCTTGAAGTTTTAGGCGATCAAAAAGCTATAAGGAAAGCAATGATAAGTATCAGCCTTCTCTTTAGCCTTCGACATCCCTATTTCAATATTCAATATTCAATATTCAATATTCAAAAACCCACTAGATCGCTTAATTAGGTTTATATATATATATTAATTAGGTTTTATAGGCTCCTTGCTGTGCATTTTTTAAAAAAAGTTAGTAATGGGGACGCCTGGGTGGCTCAGTTGGTTGAGCGGCTGCCTTTGGCTCAGGTCATGATCCCAGCGTCCTGGGATGGAGTCCCGCATCGGGCTCCTTGCTCGGCGGGGAGCCTGCTTCTCTCTCTGCCTCTGCCTGCCACTCTGTCTGCCTGTGCTCACTCTCTCTGAAAAATAAATAAATAAAATCTTAAAAAAAAAGTTAGTAATGAATCTTCTGTGTGTAGCCATAATACAGATAAATCAATAATGTCAAGAGAAAAGGCACCTTCTTTTTCCTGTGGTATAATATGGAAAGATTTCAAGAGGTAACCTGTTGCTTAAATACTATGCAGGTCAAAAGCAGACTTATTTACGATTAACTGAAAGCATGAGAAGGGAGACTAACAAAGATCTTCATTCAGGCATACATAGTGGACAGCAACTGAGCTCTCCCACTAGGAAAACCGGTCACCATACTCAGTGATCTCCACTTCTAAGCTTGGCACTCAGGAAGTCAGGGGAAACAACCTACCCTAGTGAGAGTCAATGAAGAATCCCGCTCATATGCTTTGCCTAGAACAGGTTTTCGGTAGGTCTCATCTACATCAGTAAGTGCCTAGAAAAACACCCAAAGGAGAAAAAAATTCAGCAGAGTTAAAAATATTATTGGTATAACTTCCAGGAAAAAATTTAAAAATCAGAATAAACATCTCATTTAGAGGAACTAAACTTACCAAGTGACTCTGCTCTAGGGCAGAAAAAATGGTAATACCTGGTACCCTCTGAGTAAGATTTCCAAGTTGCTATCACCATATAATATTGGTTTTGTCTATGGTAAGGGGCCTTTCCAAATGCATGGCGGAGGTTCTTAAATTTCAGTATGCATAAACATCTAGGAAGCTTATTAAAATATCAGTCCAAGGCTACTTTCTAGATATGCTGATTTAGTAGATTTGGGATAAATCCCAGGAACTTTCTGCTTTAACCAGAATATCTACAATTGTGATGTAGGATGCCCCTAGGTCGCACTTTGAGAAACACTATTCTATTGCTTCTTTTCCTTCCTCCGTTTCTAGGTCTTATGACAGCAATGAACAGGTATTAACCAGCGTTCCATACAGAATTGCTGGTGAATTTTTGTCCCTAAGAGATCAGCCTCATAGGACAGCTATTTAGGACCCAATGAGATCGTGTATGAGAAATCAATTTGAAAAGTGTAACTCATCCTACAAATATAAGCTGTCAGGATTATTATTATGCCATCGTATCAAAGATGTTCTCTTAAATTCTTTTCCTTCAAAGGTAAAATTGTTAACAGTAAAGTACTTTTCCCTACATTTTAGATATAAGAAAAGTGGGCCTCAGAGAAATTACCTTGACTAGAATAACACAGCTACCAAGTGGTAAAGCTAGGATTCAAATCCAGATCTTCCCATTCCGCAGTGGTTGAAAATATGGTCTTACAAATCAGAAAGACCTGGGATAAAGTTCTAGAACTTCCACTTACTAACAGGATAATCTGGGCCAATCATTCAATATTTCTAGCTTCAATTTCTTTATTTGTAAAACAGAGCAGTAGTAAACTTTGTTCATTGAGATAAACCCTTAGTATGCTATCTAGCAAATGCTAAGTGCTTAATAAATGCCAGCAACTACTATACTTATCTAGGAGAATGCATGGATGAAGACAAAATGCAGGAAAAAGAAAAGTTGGAGATGGAGGTGCATATAAAAAAGAATACCAGAAAGCCTGGTGTTCCTATTTTAACTGCCTCATATTGCAGTTGTGCTATAATGTATCTCTTCACTCCCATAAATGTCTAGTAAGCAGACAGTAAGCCTTTCAGAGACTGGGGGCACACTTCCTTCCTAAGGAAATACCACGCAACGTGTCTGGCTTATTAGGATGCCTGCTTCCCCTCTATCTTCATCTATCTTCCTAAAACTGTAGAGTAAAAGTTCCTTTCTGAAATTTCTGTACCTAGCTCTGTGGTAAAGTACCAGCCAAAGTGCAAAATCAATAAATATTTTGAAATGAAGGAAGAATGGTCAGTAGGAAATTGATACAAAATTCCTAAACAGCTGAAATAGGTAACTATTCCTTAACGCTAGGTTTCTTACCATAGCACTTGACATTCTTTTTTATGGTTATGCAATTTTTTTCCATTTTATTTTATTTTCAGTGTTCCAAAATTCATTGCTTATGCACCACACCCAGTGCTCCATGCAATAGGTGCCCTCCTTAATACCCACCACCACCAGGCTCACCCAACACCTCACCCCTCTCCCCTCCAAAACCCTCAGTTTGTTTCTCAGAGTCCACAGTCTCTCATGGTTTGCCTTCCCCTCTGATTTCCCCCATCTCACTTCTTCTCTCCATCTCCCAATGTCCTCTGTGTTATTCTTTATGCTCCACAAGTAAGTGAAACCATATGATACTTGACTTTCTCTGCTTGACTTATTTCACTCAGCATAATGTCCTCCAGTCCCATCCATGTTGATACAAAAGTTGGGTATTCATCCTTCCTGATGGAGGCATAATACTCCATTGTGTATATGGATCATATCTTCTTTATCCATTCGTCCGTTGAAGGGCATCTTGGTTCTGCTATTGCTGAATGAACATTGGGGTACAGATGGCCCTTCTTTTCACTACATCTGTAACTTTGGGGTAAATACCCAGTAAGCACTTGACACTGTGCACCTGATACTTCTTTGCTGTTGGGGGGTTATCTTATGTGCTGTATGATGTGCAGCAGCCCCTCTGGCCTCGACCCAATAGATGCCAATAATACCCTATGCCATCGCTGTGACAATTAAAAAAATGTCCCCAGACATTGGCAAATGTCCCTAGGCGGGAGAGAAGGGCAAAACTACTCTGATTGAAAGCCAATGCCTTAAAGAAAAGGAATCAACAGAAAGTACTCTTTTGTTGTCAGCCAAGAATGCAAAAATCCTAGTTCTTCTGGGAAGTTATTCAATAGGTTTTCCTAAATAAGGTTACTCAGGTTCTTCAGACATACAAAAGATGTAATCACGAAAAAGTTCTCCAACCTCTTAAGAAAGGCTTAATTACCATATTCCAGAACTTGTCGAAGGCGACGAGGAAGCCTGTACAGACGCCCCGAAGACCCTTAAAAGTGCGGATGTGAACATTCACCTTCACTCCCTCCCGGATACAACGATGGAGCTCACCCAGAGGGCTGCCTTCATGTACTGAAACAAGACAAGAACAGTGAGCATAGCATGAACATCTGCTCTCATTCCCAGAATTAACAACCAAGACCACCCAACCATTTCTAGCAACATTAGGCAACACAGTGCAGTGGAAACCTCACTATGCAAACAATGGGCAACATAACTAGTACAGGCAACATACACTGAAATAAGGCAAGATTCCACCAGGATGGAGATAAAGCATACATTTGTCTATCACCCAAGTGTTTCATTACTTGTATATCCTGTGTTCTATGATGTCATTAATTCTAAGATGCACCATTATTTAAAAATGTTTTTTGGGGGAAAACCCCATATTAAATGTACACATCAGCAGCAAAATTCTTCTCAGTTCTGTATCTGGGTAAGAAAACTTTTTTTTTTAAGATTATTTATTTATTTATTTGACAGTGAGAGAGAGAGGGTGAGCGAGTGAGCACACAAGCTGGGGGGAGCAGCAGGCAGAGGGAGAAGCAGGGTCCCCACTGAGCAAGGAGTCCGATGTGGGACTCGATACCAAGACCCTGGAGATCCTGAACTGAGCTGAAGGCAGACGCTCAACTGACTGAGCCACCCAGGTGCCCCAGAACACCGTTTTTAAGGATAATTCTCATGAACCATATATTCAGCTTGACTCTTTACCAAAAAACCCAAAACCAAACAACATGTTCATATGTTTAAAGGAAACAAACCATGTAAAACATCTGCCCTTCAACACGTGCAGTGCTCTAAGAGAGAATGGACTTTTGGCCACCCATCTGAAGACACTCCATGCCTAAGCTCTCTGAAGCCGCTGGATTCCAGTGCGCATCGTCTTTACACTAGGAGGAAGAGACGTGGTTGCATTCCAAGCCTGGCTGATACAGAGGCACCTGCTAGGCATTAGGCTCCTATGATACTGCTGATAAGTATCACATAAAAAGAGTATGACGACTCATGGGAAGAATGCTGGGAGGACTCTTTTTTTCAGAGCTTGGGAACAGAGATGAATTTTTTTTTATTACTTCACATTAACTTAGCCTTCACAATATGAAGGCTATACTATATAAAACCTTCCAAAAGAAAACCACATGTGCACACACACACACACTTACACTCACACTCACACATACACAGTCTTAGTCTTTCCTCCCAGGTTTGCAAGGGAAAATATGCTGGAGATTGATAACTGCCATCAATGGCAAACACACAAAAATTTCTGTTTTGTTTCTAGTGGCAGGAAAGAGAACAGCAGTCCTGCACTTCAGTTTGTAAAACTAAGCAGGTTACTCTTGACCTCCTCATCCCTCACTCATATCCCTCACTATCCCTCCTTACCCCTCCCTACCCCTCACTCATAGGTCAGCTTATAAATGATGGCAGTGATAAATTAATAAAAGAAAATACTCTTTGAAGAAAGTAACTTAGCAGATGAGAAGTAGGAGTTTGTGTCATTGAAAAATCAGCAAGAAGGCACAGTTGAAGGCAGTGTATGGCAGATACAGAAGCCTTGGAAAGGAACATGAGCACCTTGATCTGACCTTCATCATCTACCTTTGCTATGGCAATAGTAGTATTTTGAAATTATTTGAATGTCTGAGTAACTTTTTCTCCACAAGTCTGAGTTTCCTTATTCATAAAATGAGGTTAGGCTTAGGCTAGTTATCTTTTAGATTCATCTCAGAAATAAGTCTCTATAATTCAATTTCTTAGAAACTGGTCATACTACCTGGATCAGTCTCTTTGCATATACTCATTCCCTGTTTCCGCCCACCCCCATATGTGTTTCCTCCAACAATGGAAAGACCATTTTTTTTTCTAACTTGTAAATAAACAAAAGTACTACTTTGCCCCCTGAGCCCCCAAACCAGAGAGAAAACACAAACACACATCTTAACAACAGCTTCTTATTCTGGTTAAACAAATGATAAACTCAGGTCTTTCAACTCTCATATCTGTACTTTTCTCTTGATTTTTTTCTTCCAAAGATTTAATAAGGTGTAATTCCAGGGACCACTTCACTCCTTTGTATCATCAAAAATATAACACTAGCACCACCTATCATAGCAAACTGCCAAGGCAAAAATGAGCTCCACATTCTGAATTGGAATGCACACTCTGATCTCTTTCCAGCAGTCTCTATAATGAACTCCAAATGGATATACAAGCCAGTCTTCTAAAATTTAATACAACAACAAAAATATATGCCTTATCTTTGAAGACAGTTATTCTTCCAGATCTCCTCCTCCATTGCCATTATTCTTAGGCCCCAACCTTCTAAAGCCAGGTCATTCCTTTTTTTTTTTTTTTTTTAAAGATTTTATTTATTTATTTGACAGAGAGAGATCACAAGTAGGCAGAGAGGCGGGGCAGGGCGTGGGGGGTAGGGGAGGGAAGCAGACTTCCCGCAGAGAATCTAACATGGGGCTCTATCCCAGGACCCTGTGATCATGACCTGAGCCAAAGACAGAGGCTTAACCCACTGAGCCACCCAGGCACCCCAAGCCAGGTCATTCTTAACTCCATTCTTCTCCTTACTTGTGGCCACACTAAGCCCAGACAATAGATTCTCAATAATTAAGACATACCCTTTCCTTTCTCCTTCCCCAATCAATAATACAGTCCAGAGCTTTATCAGATGATTGGTTTATTAAAACAGTCTCCCAGTTCCCCTCAGATCATCCCTGACACCATCAATTATCACCAATTACTGAGCACTCAGTATGAGCCAGGTCTTGGGGTAAGTTTAACTTTATGCATGTTATTTGATTTAATCCTCACAACTTTAACACATAGGTACTATTATTTTGTCCCACTTTATGGATGAGGAAAATGAGGCTCAGAAATGTTTATGTAAATAATTTCTTGGGGCGCCTGGGTGGCTCAGTGGGTTAAAGCCTCTGCCTTCGGCTCAGGTCATGATCCCAGGGTCCTGGGATGGAGCCCCGCATCAGGCTCTCCGCTCAGCAGAGAGCCTGCTTCCCCCTCTCTCTCTCTGCCTGCCTCTCTGTCTACTTGTGATCTCTGTCTGTCAAATAAATAATCTTTAAAAAAAAATAATAATTTCTCAAGGTTACTTACCTAGTGAACAGCTGAGCCAACACCCAATACAGGCAGGGTATATATACATCCTGACCTGGAGCTTTTAATTATGATAGTCTAAAACAATAACCACAACAATAACCTATAACAATCACAATGACATTTAATATTTACTGAGAATTTCCCTGCGTGTAAAAGCTTTGAATGGGTTAACTAACTTAAATCTAACAACTATAAGTAGATACTATTACTGTCCTCACTTTACAGACGAGGAAACTGAGTCCCCAAAGAGTTTAAGTGACTTACCCACTGTAAAACAGCTAGAAAGTGGAGGAGTCCGTGTTCAAAGCTAAGAAAGTCAGCAGTCAAACCCTTGAGTTTGTGGTCTAAACCTCCGCAAATACATTTTACTACTAGAAAGTAAGTTACTAGAAACATTGCCCTAAAAGTGCTTTTGCTTAGGAATATACATGATGGTTCCCACTATCCATCAAAACAAAGTCAAAAAGAAACTCTGGGTCTTCAAAGTATTTTAACAAATCCTTCTCTGGACCCAAATTCAGTTCTCATTACCCTAGACAAACACTCCTGTGGCACCCTCCACCCACCAAAAGAAGCAAGCAAAGAAAAATGAGAATGTACTCCCCTCTTCCTTTACTTGAGATTAGCATAATGGCCCAGACACACAGGCCCTGGACTTGAACAAACTCAGCATTAAGTCTCACATGCAAACTAACTAGCTATGTGATCCTGGGCAAGTAGTTAAGCTCAATAAACTTCATTTATAAAATAGTATCTAGGGGTAAAATAAGATATAAGGCATCTAAAGGGCTTAGCAAAGTGCACAGCACTTACCAGCTAAATAACAGTAGCTATATTTAGCAACAATGAAATTGTCTCTTGACTTACAAAAGGACATGAGGGAACTTTCTGGGATGATGATTTGTTCTGTATCTTGATTGCGGTGGTAATTTCACAACTGCACATTTGTCAAAACTCACTCAAAATGCTTGTCATCTGGCAAGCATTTCTGACATCTGCCACTGAACACAATGACCTAGTTAGCCATTCAAAGCTATTTTGTTAAGTGTAAATTATACCTCAATAGCTTAATTTCTAAATAATTACTGTTATCTTCAACCATGTCCTTCCTTAAATTAATTTTAAGACCTGAAGCCAATCTCTTACAGGGACTCTTTATGAATAAATTTAATCTTCACCCTTGCTTCTGTACTTTTCTTACTTTCTTCCTTTTTGTTTTTCGAAGATTCATTTATTTATTTTAGAGAGAGAGTGTGTGCATGAGCAGGGGGAGGGGCAGATGGAGAGAGAGGGAGAGAAGCAGACTCTCTGCTGAGTGGGGAGCCCAAGGCAGGGCCCAGGATTGATCTCACAACCCTGAGATCATGACCTGAGCCTAAATCGAGTCGGGCATTCGACTGAGTCATCCAGGCACCCCTGCACTTTTCTTGCTTCCTGAAGCTCACCAGTTCTCAGTGATGTCTACCCATCTCTATCATGTACACTCAGCTACTTCTAGTGATGTGATTAAATTTTCAGTGCTGGGGCGCCTGGGTGGCTCAGTCAGTTAAGCATCTGCCTTCGGCTTAGGTCATGATCCCAGGGTCCTGGGATCAAGCCCAGCATCAGGCTCCCTGCTCAGCAAGGAGCCTGCTTCTCCCTTTCCCTCTGCCTGCTGCTCCCCCTGCTTGTTATCTCTCTCTTTCATTGACAAATAAATAAATAAATAAATAAAATCTTTAAACATAAAATAAAATTTTCATTGTCTATGGCACATTCTGAGATCTTGATTCCAGGCATATATTTAACCATGGAGAATCAACAAAGCTGTTTTCATGCTCTGTCATACCAATATAGCACAGTGCTCCATAGGTAAAGCTAAAACCACTTGCCATATAGAAATATGTCTTTCCCTTGCCAATCTCAGTAGCAAAGCAACAACTGGCAAAATGGAAATAAATGTTACAATCTGAGGCTTGGAGTGCATTTCCAAGATCTGTAGTGGCAAAAAGTCTGGGCAAAATAAGGTCCCCCAAACTGCTCTTATTTTAGGAACATGCATACTTTATCTTTGTGTTACTGTTGGGCAAGCAAGCTGGGGTTCACCCTAGCTTTGGCAAGAATGCTCTGGCACTATCTGTCACAGTAAATGATCTGACAAAGATACATCTAAAAGCACACAGCTTTCCAGGATGTTTCTCTCTTAATAAACACTTCTAGGAATGAAACAAAATATTCCCTTGCTTAGCACAACCCTCTAAAGGCAGTGATTTAATAATGTTACAATTTAGCTATCAGAATACAGATGCTTTCTTTGAATGGCTAACTGGGTCATGGCTTTCAGTGGCAGATGTCAGAAATGCTTGCCAGATGACAAAAGACATAACCCTGGGCTGTTTTTATTCCATGTGTATAAGACCTAATTCACACATTAGCAACCTCCCCTGTTTACAGCTTTACTCTAAGGATCTATTAGGAAGGTCCAAGAGATTCCCTTCTGTCATTTACACCTTCAGAACTTAAAATAACCTGCGCATATGGTAATATGAGCCTGACAGACACACTCCTGCGCCCATCCTGGCAGATGGCTGTGAAGCAGTGTCTGGGTTTGTATGGCATTTGTGCCTGCTGCATTCCAGCACTTGTGATTTGGTAATGCAAACATGTGTATCAATACCCCATAGCCCTTCTCCTATAAGCACCCTGGAAGGAGCTGTCAATGGGCAGGAGTTATGAGATTATGTCCCCTGGTCTAACTGAACAGACAGGTCTCCCCACACTCCATCCCATCATCCTCAATCCCACTAACCAAACACTCTCCTTTCCTTAATACTGGTTGTGCCTTCCCCTCTGGCTGTGGTCCCTAAGACCGCTCATCACCTCTGCAGATCCTCCCTGTGATGTCCCGTTTCCGGGCCCAATCACCTCCTCAGATCCCCATCACACCCGCAGACCCTCTTGCAGGCCCCTCATCACCCCTGTAGCCACTTGTACGGGCCCCGTTACCTCCCCTGACTTACACCCTTACCCGCCAGACCCTTCCCATGGCTCCTTATTACCTCCACAGCCTTAGCACTCTTCCCCCGCTCCCCGCTCCTGCAGACCTCTCGTTACTCCAGAAGACCCTCCCCACGCCCCCATTAGCCACTCGACTCCTGCAGAACCTCCTTAAGGTGGCGGATTATCTCTGCAACCTTCACCAAGACCCTCCCCCTAATGCGTGCGGACCTGCTCCAAGTCCCTAGCTCCCTGCAAACGCCCCCTGGGCCACCACCTTCCGGGCAGCCTGCGGGGCCCTCGTCCCCACCCCCCACCGCCCCGCCCCGCCCCGCCCGCGCCCGCCGGACTCACAGGGCATTCGCGTGAGCACGTTGCGCGGCGCCTTCCTGCTCCGACCCGGACCCCGCCGGCGAGTCCCGGCCGCCCCGTCCCCTTCCTCCTTGGCCACCATGAGGCGACGGAGGCGCTGGATGCGCTCGGGGTCTGGAGCGGGGGCGTCCTGGCGGCGGCGGGTTCTGGCCGAGGGCCCAGCAGCGGCGGCGGGGACCCCCGAGCCCGCGGCCGCGCTCCGCGCCCTCCCGCGCCCGCCGCCCCGGACCCCGGTCCTGAGGAAGCTCTCGTACTCGGCCAGGTTGTTGAAGCAGGGCGCGTTGGGGTAGGGGATGGGCGGCAGGCGGGGCGCGTACAGGGCCAGCAGAGGGTCGAAGCTATCAGAGCTGACATCCAGCCGCGGGCTGGGCGGGCGCGCGGGGCTCCCGGCGCGAGCCGACCTCGCCCCCCGCTCCCGCTCCTCCATGTTTGAAAGGCCCGCAAGCCGAGGCCGATGGGAAGAAGGAGCGGAGCCGCCAGAGGGCGGCACTGCGCAGCCGCAGGCTGGGGTTGCACTGCGCCGCCGCGGCCGCGGGAGGGCAGCATCTGTCCGCGCTCAGGCCCGCCGGGCCCTTTACACCGGTTGGATAACAGATTAATCTGTTTGAACGCCGTGTTTCCCCAATTATATCATTATCACTTAGGGTGTTTGTTAATACTCCAGATTCTCCGGGGGTGGATCTTGGAATCGGCATTTTAACAAGCCTCCCCAGGCGTTTCCCTGCTCTCAAACTGCAGTATACTAGCTTGAGCTGGTGGGAAGAGGCTGGAAGAGGGCAGAGTCCCAATATGCTTTCACGCCAAGTCTCACTGGGGGCGAGCCTATCTGGGCTCAAGTTATTTCGCTTCTTTGGGTCTTTACATTCTCACCTGAAATATGATAGAAATACTACCTAACCCACCAAATTCTCCTAAGAAATGAAGACATACTGCATAGAGAGCATATACATGCTCTGTGTTAGCTAGTTAGGATTAGATAAGCTACGAAGCAAGGATGGATCCCAGTCCTCCATTTCCGACACCCTATGCAAAAAGTAATTTGCACTGATACTAGAGCGACCTTAGTATTAAAGAAAATTCACTCTATCACTGATTTCCTAAAGCACTGCTTAGGCAAGTGGAGGAAACTAGGATCCAGCTCTTGGACGCCAGGATGTTAGAAGATTTGCAAGACCTGGTTGTACCACTTATTATTTTTTAGCTTCTGTTCAGCAAAACATTTTTGCTTTTTGATATTAAAGTAAGAGTCTATACGGAAGGCCAGATATTATTGCCTCATCCAGCACAGCCAAGATGTTTCCAGTTACCTACAAGCCACACAAATCACCTTCCTGCCACCACTCTCCTTAACTATCTAGTGTTAATTCTATACTAGCTGTTTGTGCTTTAACATTTCTTTAAGCTTTGGAAAGCCCAAGAGAATGCTATTCTCTACCTTAGAAAGCAAGATGAAAGTTAATATACAACTGTGAAACCCTGGAAAGAATACATGCTGCAACAAAGAAAAGCCATCAAAGGGTGTTCCGGAGAGCACTATGGTTTTAGTTATGGCAGGGCTATTAAATGTTCATCCATTTGCTCAAAACTTCCCGCCCAAACAAAAAACAAAGCTGCAAACTGCTGCTAGTTCAATGATTAAGTGCTCATACCCCTATCTTAGGACAAAATTGGGCCTTTGTAGTATCACATAGCACCCACAGAAAGCACAATTCTTTGGGTGGTTTTGTCCTGAAAGTCTGTACTTTAATGCTCATATTTAAATTCATCTATATAATCAATACCTATGTACATAAAATCTATATAAATGTTGACCTAAAATGCTATCCATTCACTTACCATTAAGTTACACTGGACAGCCAAGAGCTACATTACCTTATTGCCTCACTTGGCCTATCACAGTATACTGAGGGCCATGTTGCCCCAAGTGTCATGTATCATCTACCATGGGCATCACAAGCCTTTTTGGTTAAAAATCCAACTAGCAAACTTCGTATCTTCATAGGGGGAGAGGTGGAGGCTGGAATAGCACTTAAAACAAGCATTCCAGGTAAATTTTTGTATGCAGAAGTCTGTGAACCACTGCTGTGATGAAGGTACATTTATCCTGGCTTATGTAAAGACACATATATACAAAAGTTGGATTAATATACTGGATTTGTATGAGAAAAGTAAATGAAAAATGAGGCCAAGGGAGTTGAAACCTTTTTCTTTTTTTTCCAAGAGATTTTATTAATTACCTAACATGCATCAAATCTCTTCCTGTAGTAAGAATAGGAAGGGGAAAAAAATGATTCGGATAGATGAGGTATCAATTAGAGAAGACCACCAGCTGTTGCCTTCAAAAATACATTTTCTTCGTGACTGTAAGATGTAGGCTACCGCTTAATTCTTTTTTAAAAGATTTTATTTATTGGACAGAGCAGGAGATAGCACAAGCAGGAGGAGCAGCAGAGGGAGAGGGAGAACCAGACTCCCCACTGAGCAGGGAGCCTGACGTGGGGCTTGATCCCAGAACCCTGAGATCGTGACCTGAGCCTAAGGCAGACGCTTAACCAACTGAGCCACTCAGGTGTCGCTTAATTAATTCCTGATGGAGCCAAATAATCTTCCTCTGAAATATGAAACAAGGACAATGGGTGATGTGAGTTCTCTCACCACCTATCCTCACTTAAGAAGGGGACCCCTCGCTTCAGAGGCTAGCAGCTTGGCAACATGCAATTACTGCTGCTCCTCCCCCATCTACAAGGGCTGGGACTATTAGGTGTCGTTTGACAGCTGCCACTTATGACCCAGTGTTGACCACTCTACTATCTTAACTCAAATGTCAGTGTTCTGATTACATAGAGGCTACCTGAGAATCCTTTTCAGGAAGTCCAGCAGGAAGGTAACTTTTAGAACTGAAGTATTTAGAGGACATGGAGTCAATGTTTATTCCTCCTTTTTCATCCATTTTCACATTTTTCCTCATATATACACATAATTCTCTTTCCTCTTATAAAGAGGTTAGTGGCCTTGAAAATACCCCTGGTAAGACAATGATCATGCTGACAACTCCACAAAATCAATCTATGGAATGTTTACACAAGGACATCCAAACTACTACTCATTTGTTCAGCCAAAGTTGCCAACTTGGAAACTGGCACAAAACACTGATTCTCCCTGGAATTCCTGAACTCAGAGGCATCATGCTGCCACCAACCCATTATTTAACCTCCAGGTCAATGTACGTGGGTAGGAAAGGTGAGATTTTCAAGGTTAGTGGATTTTGTAGTTAAGAACAGGTGGTTGAGAGTAAACTTTGGATTCATATTCTATCATGGATAGAAAAGGCTTGACAAGTTTTTATAAGACTTATGCCATAATCTAAAAATGATTCATTCTGCAAAGCATAAAATAGTTCTTACTTTATAAAAATAGCACCACGATTTAAAAAAAAAATTGCACTTCTACAGAAGGAACCATGTTCCAATATTGTAAAAAAAATGTTCTACTTAAAGCAGAACAAGATAATCACCCCATCCATCCCTTCTTTCCTGTCCCCTCTCAAACCAGTCATGTGTCACTCCTGGCACACTGTTCTTACTAGTAGGGATCCTAGGGCACCTAAGGCCAGGAGACTTGGGGGGTGGGAAAGAGCGGGTCTTGCATGGTTAAGCATGCCAGGGCTAAAAGCAAAGGGATCAACTGTCTTCGTCTAGGATCTCTGGATGTTCCTTCCAAAAAGCATCCCCGATTATATCACAATATAGAGGCACTGGTTTTGTCCTGGTCCGGGTCACCACCATCTTTTTTCCTTCCATTTCTGCTGGCAGTTTAACTTCTTTTGTTGTGACTTCACCCACCTACAGGGAAAAGTTAAAATACTGACATTGTTAACTGGGTTTGGGAGAGAAGAGGGAAATATGAGGGAAGTTTAGTTTTTTACTTTATATATTTCTGAGTGATATATATTTATCAAATAGATATACAGATACACATATCTCAACATATATGAATTTGCTTACAATTAAAAACTTTTTTAAAAAGTTATGTTGCTATATTTCCAAACGAGATCTTAGGAACAAAGGAGTGATTCCATGGTCCTTATCAGCAATAACTACAGAATTAAAGGTATTTCTGCTCTTTCATCTGCATTAAGAAGTATCCAAGACTGTGCTAAAGAGCAAATGTGCTTTAAAAATACTAATAAGCTGAAGCTGCCAATGGGATGACTAATTCTTAAGGCACCACTTAACACCTGGAAACACTCATTAGAAAGAAAACTACTTTACATGGAAGGAGATAAATTTAGAGAAATCATGCTCAGAAGCTGCTATGGAGGGAAAATATTGCTGGAATTAAGAATTTAGGTGAATGTACAGACTTATTACAGAATATTAGGGCAAGTATGAATATCTGGGGAATCTCCAGAATATTCTGCAAGTGATAGAACCCTCATATACAATATCTACTGCCTCATATTATAGTTATCATGGGATGCATGGACTATTTAATGGTATTATTCAGTGTGGAAGAAATGTTCTATGAATGCAAAAATCCTTCTATGTGCAGTGTATCCCTTTATAGGGTTTTATTGGATTTGGAGAGCTTAGGACACAGAAAAATAAGTATACTAATTCTAAAATTGGTGATGCCACTTAGAGAGGAAATTCTAAACCATAAAGATCACTAACTAGCAAAATTAGCACTGACAAAAAAAAAAGCATCCAAAATAATATACAGCATTTCATTTTTAAAAAGATCTAATTCATGTTAGTGACTGGAATCACATCTGCATACATGCAGTAGGCAAGACAAAGCTTGGGATGGGGACAAGCCTTTGTCTTTCTGACCTCCATTTTTCTTTGGACACAAAAGCATTACCTTCTGCCATATCAACACAGTCCCTTTCCTATACATCAGTGGCTCATTATTGTAGTTGATGTTGAATTCGGAAAACAAAATCTCATTCTTGTCTGCTGCAAGAGTTCCCTGAGAAAATAAAAAGATAAAAACAGATTTTTATGTCTGCTCTCTGCCATAATCATACCTACCCATTCCACCTTCTATCTAAATTTCCACAAACAAATCAAAAAGTGGAAGGGTTTTATCAAACCTCTGTTAGATACTAATGAATTTGCATTGTGAGAGCAGCTGTGAAGCTAATGAATTTGCTGTGAGAGCAGCTTAAATTTAGATGTATAAATTCAAAGAATTGTCTTCTATAACAAACAATTGGCTTCAGAAGTCACAACCGTGATACAGTAACAGGAACTAGCAGTAAGAGGACCTGTTCTGTACTACGTACATTGTTAATGCTATTCTTATTTGATCCTCATTACCGTCTCCATTTGAGAGAACAGAACTCTGAAGCTTAGAAAGATTATGTAAGTTGCCTAAGGCTAAAGATTGCTTTTATTCTTCTAAGAAAAATAAAAATCTAAACTTGGCTCTTCCAAACTCTGGATAAATATACCAGTATTTCTATTAATGGTACCTGCAAATCCTCATCATCATTGTTAATGACAACCATTTATAGTGTAATTACAACATATCAGGCACTGTGTTAGGAGC
Source organism: Taxidea taxus jeffersonii (assembly GCA_003697995.1). NCBI lineage: Eukaryota > Metazoa > Chordata > Mammalia > Carnivora > Mustelidae > Taxidea > Taxidea taxus. Next base: position 1,708 of record RCUC01163768.1, on the reverse strand, counting down.
AGTTATGATAAATCACCTCATTGCAGAGTTAGTCATCCTACAAGTAGCGCTGTCATCTAATGATGAAAGCCAATGTCTTATTAAGCACTTACAATGTGCTTTGTACTATGCTATGTGTTTTACATGCATCATGCCACTTAATTATCACCATAAACCTATGAGGTTGGAACTATTATTTCCTGTGTTTCACTTATAAAGAACTAAGGCAGGGCAGCACCTGGGTGGCTCAGTTGGTTAAGTGTCCAACTCTCGATTTTGTCCAGGTCATGATCTCAGGGTCCTAGGATTGAGCCTCCCTGCTTATCAGGGAGTCTGCTCAAGATTCTGTGTGCCCCTCACCCTGTTTGCTCACACTTTCACAAATAAATGCATTTTTTTTAAAAAAAGAAAAAGTAAAGAAAAAAACTAAAGAACTAAGGTAGAAAAGATAAAATTAAACAGAGGTCCCTGAGTACGATTATTTGACTCCCAGAGCCTAAGCTCTTACTGATACACATACCCAGCAGGGAATGGCCATGATGAAGAGGCCAAGTGGGACTGATGAAAAATAAGAGCACATGCCCCGTCTAAAGAAGGCAACCAATATGTAGCACCAGCCAAGCATAACTATGTGGGAAGGCAGAGCCAGTGTCACTAATTACATTTTCCAGCTGAGGACACTAAGTTCCAGGGAGAAGTAGTAACTCACTCACAGTCACAGAGCAAGCATGCAGCAGAGATGCTACTAGTATGATTTTTATATCCTCTCAAAACAAAGCAGTAGGAGCGCCTGGGTGGCTCAGTGGGTTAAGCCTCTGCCTTGGGCTCAGATCATGATCTCAGGGTCCTGGGACTGAGCCCCGCATCAGGCTCTCTGCTCAGCAGGGAGCCTGCTTCCCGCCGCCCCCCCCTTCCCCCGCTGCCTGCCTCTCTGCCTACTTGTGATCTCTGTCAAATAAATAAATAAAATCTTAAAAAAAAAAAAAGCAGTAAAGAGAGCTTTAAAAAAATGCAAAATGCCATGGAAGATTATAGAAAATGGCCCCAAGGTTAAGTATTAATGCAGTAAGATCTTATACCTGTAATCTCTCTTGGGCTTGTACTGGTGTTAGTCCAGACTGTTGTACAAGTGCCCAGAAAACCGTATTATACAGATTATTGATGTGGCCTGTAAGAAGAGTAACACCGTTTATACATAATCTTCATTCAATATTCACGCTTCAAAGAATATTAGAACTCCACCTCTTTCCTCCAAAGTAGAGAGATCTCAGAGACATTTAGTGATATGCCCAGAACCATACACTGGGAACACGGGGGGAAGTGGTCAAATATAAACAAACTTATTTCCTAAGAAGTTTTATTCTGGGGGCACCTGGGTGGCTCAGTGGGTTAAAGCCTCTGCCTTCAGCTCAGGTGGAGATCCTGGGGTCTTGGGATCAAGCCCCACGTTGGGCTCTCTGCTCAGCGGGGATCCTGCTTCCCTCTCTCTGCCTGCCTCTCTGCCTACTTGTGATCTCTCTCTGTCAAATAAATATTTTTAAAAAATAGAAAAAAGTTTTATTCTGTCATTTCAGTTATGCTTCATATGAACTGGTTAACTTGAAAATTACACTTAAGAATACATTCAGGGCACCTGGGTGGCTCAGTGGGTTAAGCCTCTGTCTTCGATCAGGTCATGATCTCAGGGTCCTGGGATCGAGCCCCGAATCGGGCTTTCTGCTCAGCGGGG